>MDJU01000292.1:0-38832 GCA_001721665.1 Trichoderma pleuroti
ATTGATTTTCGCTTTCCATTTAACCAAGCTTTAGCCGAATACAAACAAATTTTTACCAAGTCCAATTACCCCGTAAAGTGTAACACAGAACTGTCACCAAAATACTTCTGTTGTAGTTGTGATATAATTCTTCTGCAAGGCATGCGAAAGCAGCTGCGAACTAGTTCTCAATGGATCCAATACTTGATTACGATTTCGAGACCAATACCGATACCGATGCCGATTCCACAAAGAGGAAAAAAGAAGAAGTGCGCAATACGCTGCGCAGTAGTGCGGAAAGCGGAAAATCAATTACCCATAAGCTGTGCAGTGCACAGGTTTGCCCCGCTGTGGCAAAAAGGAAAGCTGTGTAGTGCACAGGTACAGCTTTCATAGGGGGGGGGGGCACAGGTTATCATAACACTGGGAAACGAGCGCTAGAAAATGCGAGGAACGCTGTGTGGAAGTCCAGCCCAAACGTCTAAGCCTCAGTGGTGATCCAAAAGTCCCTCGGTGGCGTTGGCTGTGGTGCTGCTTTGGGCGAATGGCGCTTGATGCCGAGAGATCTTCCCGCATTGACGAGTTTGGCCATCTCAGGTGATCTTTTCCTCCTCATCCTCCCACTTGCCGGCTGCCTGCCTCTTTGCGCCTTACATAACCTTATCGATTGGCTTAAGACTGTGCCTGAGCTTAGCTAAGGCTAGTTGGTTCTTCTAAGCCAGCAAGCGGGGTCTCTAGGTACATGTAGCCATCACCAACAACAATTGAAGCTTGTTGGACGCATCTCCGGGGCAAACTGTCAAGCTGAATGGAGATTGCGGGAGCCTGATCGTCCATCGAACTCTTGGCGACTTAAACTTTGAGCCAAATGCCGGAGTGGCCCCGGAATAGGGATAGCATCACAATCTCTACGGATAAACATGGGCTCCAAACTCGATTTTGAGCCTGAAGACGAGAGAGATGGTGGCTAGTCGACAGCAGCATATCACCGATTATCCGGCTGGACTCTGTCCCGATGGCCCGCGCGGTAGAGCGAAGCAGCGAGGTGCGGTATTCCGCAGACATGTCTCTCCACCTTGCAGCATGGTTTGGAGAGACAAAGGGCGAGAGACAAGGCCAAAGCCAAAGCCAAAGCCAAAGCCGAGGCCAACATTATGAGGCAGACATTGGCCCTCTCTTATCTGTACTACTCGCACTCATTTCCCGGCGACCAAACGTGAAACACAAAGAGTCCTGATAATGGCAATGTCCGGCCTGGTAGGGGGATCTTGCGTGGCCAAGGCTCGGTACCGCAGCGAGGCGTGAATCCCTAGATCTAGGCTTGGCAGAGAGGCTTGCCTTGTCCACATGCGCATGCTCAGTTCTGGATAGACCTACATTCAGCGTACGAGTACCTTGTCGCAGCTGATGCTCGTACTAAAAGCCGGGACGTGGGATTATCGTTGCTCCCCGATTGGCTGAGGAAGAGAGCCGGCTGGGAGTACAACGTTGCAGCCATGCTTTCGACATCTTCTTGTGCTTGCTGCCCCATGGCCACCCTCCTTCACCTTGGATGCCGCCGAAACCATGCCAAAGCTCTGCTCTTGGCTCCATTCAGTCCTCCATGCCTCGAACGGGCGCCGGTTGCCCAGCGCTGCGGAATTGGGGGCAAAATGGCTCACCCCAAGCTTGGCCTCGCCATGCCTAGAGCCACCGAAGAATCGGCAGGGGGAGGAGTTTACCAGCCGTCCGTCGTACGACTATTCCCTGCGTTCACGGAAACCCTTTTTCTTTCACTTTGTTGCGAGCGCGTTCAGACACGGACTAGTACCTACTCGCATGGCTCGTACCTTTTCCTAGCCGCCCTGTTGGAGCCTTTTTAGACGAATTTCTGTATGTATGTACGGAGGACGGACTGATTTATCCTAGTGTCGACGACAGGCCTTGAAAACTGGACCTTGTTTTCCGGGGTTGAAAATCAGCCCTTTGATTGGTGCTCGAGTCTACGCCTCCATGGGCTCAACTTGCGGACAGGCAAACGCCGCTGCCGGGGGGCGTGTGTGGAACACACAGCTAAGAGAATCACCCCGATGATGAGCCGTGCCATAGCGGGGGAACAGCCGCTTTGGCCGTTGTGCGGACGATTGCGAAATGGACCGTCGACATGTTCCCCAGACTCGTCAAGACGCTTCCTACTTGTCGGCTGACATGCTTCCCCGCAAAGCCGGGTCAATTGGATGGCCATGAACCCGTGGCAACCCTGATGGAATGCCAGTTTTCGAGACGTAATGGCAAGTTTCGCCAGGTGGCACGCTATGGGGTGAGGAGTGCAATGCCCAGCGCCGTCCCATTCAAGTGTTGTCGGGATGAAGATGACGCATGGCTCTCTCCGCGTTCCTAATCCCTTGGCCGCTGAATCAGAGCTCGAGGACTGCGGGCGAGGGGCGCTCTAAAATCTAAAGGAGGGAGACGAAGAAGCTTATTCGTTGTGTTTACGACTTGTCATCCACAGTGGCTCTCCCTACGCTCAAGAGGGCACACCGCATTCTCGGTGGAAGCAGTCCCACATCTCCAGCAATGGTCAATGAGCCAGCCGAGAGCAATTTGCGGCCCGAGAAGTCTCGCATCCCGCCTCTTGTTGGACCAACGTTGGTGAACTTGTCGACACGTGGAATCCCCATGGGGTTCGATTTCAGTGTGTCACAGGAGCTCTATCAATTCGTCATTGCTTCTGCTCGGCGGGAGAAGTAGGACAGAATAGTCTTTGGAGTGCAACCCAGACTCATTGCCACAAAAGTTCCCAACCTCCCAAAAACCGGATCGTGTGCCAAAGCCTTTGCCAACAACGCAGTAGCGGTACTACTTGTATAGAGTTGTCTGCCCAACTTTAGCGGGTTGCCACGATGAATCAGGTCTCGGTGCAGCAAAACTTGTTGATCTCAACATGCACATGTCAGAGTCTGCATATGCTTGAGGGTTTCGGTAGCGCGCCTGATGAGTCTGACTGCCAGCGGTGCAGCTCACATCGGCTTTGTCGTTGCCACTCCACCATCGGGCTCACGACGAGAAAATTTTCTTCATACAGAGTCCTCCCAACTACACATGGCCATGAAATGTGTGATGACATCTGGCGGCATGCATAAAAGTCTGCAAGCGAACAAGTCACCCTCCATGTATGTCTCATCCATGCCACGCGCCGCCTAGCGAGCATGACATCCCACCCGTTGATCGCTGCCGACTACATATCGCCGTCGATACCCTCTGCCACGCGGAGTTTGGGCAAGGAAACGGGCGCATGGGTAGCGTCAAGCCAGTGCTGCATCGGTGGCTGGCCTTTCCCCCCCCTCTAACACAACCTTTTGGTGGCCCTGGCATATCATGCAGGTGTTCATCCCTCGTTAAGCCGCTTGTAGCTACTCTATACACCCTTTGATCTGCCTGCATATTCAGACGCAGGGTCGGAGGGCTCAGATTCGTCCGTCGAGCACACTTTACCAGGACGGACCTATCCAGGCCATCAGGATTCAACTAGATGCAGCAACTCATGAGCACAAAAGTTGTGCCGAGAGTAACCACATCCACACACAGGCGCGCAATCTAGATGCTTTGCCGCGCAGTCCAACGTTGTCGTCCTTTACAACTCTCCAAATGCTCTGCCAACACAGATGATGGTTCACGGGACATGCTGCAGCGCGAGGACACGGAGGCAATGCACACGACTGGAGTCACCAAGCCCTGCTAGTCGTGTCATGTCGGCGGCAAGAATCCAATATTCCCACTGCCTACAAACATAGGCCCCCCCGAAAGGTGGGCAAAAACTTGGTACCATCCACTTTGCACGCAGTTTTCCGAAATGAATGATTATGCATGGGCAATTGGGCATGTAGCGTCGCATTCTCCAGTTTGCGGCTGCATTGGATGGACAGGCTAAAGACCAGTCTGCAGAAAATAGATTGGAGGGCTAAAGATACGGACGAGTGCGTAACAAACGGTTAGCATCGAGCGTTTGCGGAGCTCTGCGTGTTTGCCCCCAGCTTCCCCCACATGGACAGTTTGCCTTGTTCATGTCTCTGTTGAACTCTTGCATTGCTACTGCTTGGTTACTTGGCACCGGGGTTCAGGTCTGGTTCACAGCAGCGCAGGTGTCCGAATCCCTACCGGCTCTCTCTCTCTCTCTCTCTCTCACACACACACACACACACACACACAGCCAGCCTCGAAGCAAATCAACGCGGCATGTACCATGGAGCATATTGGCAGAGACTATTGATGGATATCATCTCGCCAAGTTGACGTTCCATTCCCTCCCATCGTCACGTCAAGTCCCGCCCTCTTCCATGATAAAGCAACTACTAGTCCGGAGTAGCGATAGCTCGCACAGAATGCCTCTGTTTGGGAGAGATAACCCAAGATTGCTGAGAGAGGGCACGTCCCATGGCCGCACTTTTCACTCACCTCCCCCCCCCGGCAATTAGCATACGAGTGCTCGTAGGTATGCGGCGACAGCCGTTGATGGCTTGCGTCTGTAATACCCCGGACCTTGGCTGTTGAGGTAACATTTCCTTTTATGCGACATGGAACGCTACATTGGAGCTGCTGGCTAACTGGGGGTGGCATTGCAGCCAGAAAAGAATACCCCTTGAGGAAGGTATGAAGCCCTTTCCATGTCAAAACGGCAGCATGCCTTGGCCATGCCTTGGCCGCGTCCCTCTCGGGATGAGGCAGTTGATGTGCATTTCACCTAGCTGACGTATACAATCTACAGAGTTGGGAGGTGCGTAGGGGAATGCTTTGCAGCCGTGGGATGACTAGTTGTTTCCGCCATCCTGGCACTGCAACTCTTGTCTGCCGTGCCGTGAGACAGACGCCTTGCCCACTGCATGTTTTCTTGTTAATTTTCTTTTCTCTTGTCTTGTCCCCAACTGGGCCCTTGCATGAAAGCCCGGCAGGGAACAGGTGCGGGTGGGATTCGTAGCCGCAGTTTCCGAAGGCCTTTGGAGGGTGGTGGGAATGGGGTCTGATGCTCCTCCTCCTCCTCCTCCATCGCTTTGCAAGATCCAGTCGCACCGCACCTACTGTTCGGCACGGCAAAGTCTTCGATCTTGTCACAAGATTGGGCCATCGGGATAGGGCATTGTTGGTAAACTTGTCCGGGGACCAGCCGGCCCTCTAAATCGCTGGCTCGGACGACTCCCGACGTCCATCCGGGCTCCTCAGAGCGCCCATCCACGATGCCTCATGTGTTGCACTAGTTGTGGGGATGATGCCTGGTTTGCCTTACCCTGCGATCGCTTGACGGCCTGATTGCTGATCATTGTCTTCTTAATCTCCACCTTTATTTGCTTAGTGGCAACCGGAGGGGGGTTTCCGCCAAACACACGACTCAGTTGGGAGGAAAGAAACACTGGAGGGCTGAAGACATGACGAGTGCAGCGGGCAGCTATCCGGCAGCTATCGATGATGACGGAGGGGATCCATGGGAGTTTAGTACTCTCAGAGCCAGTCTGCGTGAACCCAGGCAGCTTGGCAGCGGGCCCCAAGCAGTCGTCGGTGATAGGACCTCGCCTCGCCTCGCCTCTCTTGCGTGCCTTTTTTTTTTTTTCCTTCAGCGTGCAGCCTACCGGGCGGCCCGTTGATTCCTGCAAGTCCGGGCCCGGCGTTGACTGTGCCGCGGCAAATATAGTAGGTAGTGATCGTCGATACGCGCCCCCTCCTCCTCTCCCCCCCCCCAATAACGCCATGGCAAAGCAGACAGGGTCCCGGTCTGTCAAAGGGTCCTGGCAGAGGCCTTATCGCAGCTGGACGAGCACGCGTTGCCATATATAGCATGGCCTCGGTACCCAGTACGTTGTTCCTCGAGGCGAAAGCGAACTTTTGCCTCTGCTCCACCCCTCCCAGCGAGAGGTTTGGGACTGCTGCAGTAGCCCGCGCGAACACTCATGTGTGTACGAGGGCGGAATGGGAATGGGGGAGAGCGCGGGGTTGCGGTTCGTGAGAAGTCGCCTCGAACGCTGGCTGGGCAGAGGCAATGTCCTTTTGCGCCGTTGACCATTTTTTTCCCTCGTCCTTGGCGGCGCCGGATTTCCACCTTGTCAAGCTTGTGTCAGACCTGCCGGCTTTCCGACTCGCCTACCGCCTTTATGACGAGGTGTTTCAAGCTATGGCGTCGTGTGTGTCTAGCTGGCTTTTCTTCTAGTACTGCCAACTACTACGGAGTACGGAGTACTATCGTGCTTTATCTGCATGCAGTTACGAGTGGAGTTTTTTTTTTCCCTTTGTTTTCACATGAAGAAGCGCGTGCAGTTGAGAGCAAACTGACAAGAGATGCCGAGCTAACCAAGACTTACGGGCGCTTCCGCTGGGTTAGGCCAAAAGAGCTGAGTGGGATTCCAGTCCATCCGTCATTTGCCTCGCACCAAGCGATGCTTCCATCCTGTTCTAAATTCCCTCTCTTTCCCCCCTCCCCTCCCCTTCTATTCCTTCTCTGCAGATACGAATGGGCACCCAAAACACACAAACTCAACGCTAGGATCGCGATGGAAGATCACATTCGATCAGGGTCGGCTCATGTCGTCATTTCCGTAAATGGTGAAATCCTGCTGCATTCTGCAGCGTCCCTAAACGGCTGCATACATGTAGCAGCTGAGCGGCCAGAGGATGGAGGGGGGTCCTCTTTGGATCAATTGGCTTCGTCTAGAACAGAGTGGATCGCCCCGACCCTGTCTGAGGTCTAGAACAGTTTGGTCGGTAACGTTTTTGGTCAATGTAGAGCAGAAAGAAGTGAGGGGGGGAAGAAGGAAAAACTTTTTTTTTTTTTTTTTCAGTTAGGAACAGGTTGCGAGCGGCGGATAATTATCCTGTATGCTTATTTCGTTGCGCCAACACACGGTCCTATCTGCTCGGGTTGACGGTTGAATGAAAGATGTCATTTTTCTCGAATATCCAGAATAGAAACTCTTGTGTTATTCCCGGTAACGCTTTTCTGCATGTTAGCAAGATCCTTACCGTCAACGTGGTTCTGGAGACAAGACTGCCGTAAAACCAACACCACGCTGCCCGTAGATGTAAATAAAAACAACAAAAAAAAAGTCTCCTTTCTCTTGCCGTAAACGTGCGATCCGCGTCCCAGTATTTTTCCCCAAAAAGAAACTGCGCCTTGCCCTCGATCTGGACAACTAACGCACGCCATTTACCAACGACGTGGAACCTGGGATATATATTTGGTAATGGCAACGGCAAAACCTGGAGAATGTTTCATCCCGCTTGAGGATTCAACGGGACCGGGTTGGGTCGTTTGTCGTTGGGGCCATGGGCACAAAGGAAAAGCACACGCCGTGACATGCCGCGATTGGGGCTTGCATTGCCGTTCGAGGCGATGTTGCTTGGATTCTTGTCCTTGTCGTCGAGTATAAACGCATAAACATTATTTACATATTCTGGATGTAACTTGCCAAGCATATTTCACATGTTTCAACGAAAAACGACTTGAACATAGTTATACATCTGCGCAAGGTAATTTACTAGGCTTTAGGTTGAATCTTGGACTGCATAGAACGACACTTGACAACGGTATGGAAAGAATAAATAATTAATCGAGGTATGGGGGGACATGAGCTACAATCCAACCGCCTTTCCCATTTTCCTTTGTAGAAAACCTCGTAAAAAGAGAAAAAACTATCCACAACTCTGGACTGGGTAAAAATATATATAGCATTATAGAGTCAACCGATGAATAACAAATGGGAACCATCTCGTGTGATCCGCTTTCAAATTCACTTCACTCGCTCTCACGCACACAAACACACTATTCATCCTCCTTCGTCTATGGGGGGGGGGGGGCGCCTGGCTTCTCTTTCTTCCTCTGAATTAACATAAACAAAGTGTACAATTGCTCATCTCGTATTCACATCATTTTTACAACAAAAGAGCGACCACGGCTCCGCCAAACAGAGCCACCATGGCAGGAGCGCGGAATCCAGCGGCTCCAGCCCCGGGGATAGGAGGTAGGCCGGATTGGGCAGGCTGGGAAGGAACAGCGCCCGAGCTGCCAGGGGTGATGACGGTCGTCAAACCACCGGTAGGAACGGGGATGGGAGCCGGCGTGACGACGGGGGAAACGACAACCGGAGTAGAGACAGCGTGCTGCGGAGGCGGAGGCGGGTAGTAGGCGGACTGAGCCGGGCTGGTAGCGGTAGCGGCAGGGGCAGTCGCTGGTGGAACTGCACTGGTCGAGACAGGAGTCGAAGCAATGCCGGAGGGGGTGGGGACCACAGCAGCACACGTGGTGCAAGAGGGGATCGCAACGGGGGCCGTCTGGGTGACAATGGGAGTGACGACAATGACGTGAGGGGCCGTTTGGGCGTCGGAGCAGGTGTTCTGGCCCCCCTTGCAGGTGTAGGTGTTGGGCAGCGTGTAAGTAGCAGTGATCTCGGGAGGGGCCGTCTTGGGGGGAGCCGTGGGACTGCCGTTCTCGACGGGGCACCAGGTCGTGTACAGCTCAACCACCTCGGTCGTGACGCGGCCAACGGGGCAGTTGGTGACAGAGGGCGGGCACGAGGTGATGGTGTACACGTTGGTCTTGGTGAAGGTCGAGGTATAGGTGGGAGCGGCAGTGGTGCCGGCGCCAGCAGCAGCGGTAGTGCTCAGGTCAGAAGGAGCAGTGGTGCTGAGGCTGGGGACGGAGTAGACAACGGTGCCATTGCCAAAGTGGTGAGAAGACGTGGGACGTCCGCTGCCAGCCGGGCCAGTGGACAGCGGCACGCCAGTGGTGGCGGCAGAGGTGGTAACGGCAGATGTCGTCTCGGCAGCAGATGTCGTCTCGGCAGCAGATGTCGTCTCGGCAGCAGATGTCGTGACAGCAGAAGTGGTGGCCACCTCGGACGTCGTGGCAGCAGCAGAGGTGGTCGTCTCGGCAGCAGAGGTGGCAGAGGTGGTGTGGTTGACGGAGGAAGCACACTGACCGATGGCAGAAGCCGGGACAGCGTCGGGGCCAGAGCCAATGGGGATCAGTTCAGTGCCGCAGTCCTCGTTTGCCGCAATGTGAATGTTCTGGTTATCCCAGTCAAAGACGACATAGGCAGCCCTCAGGAAGGTGTCACCAAGAACGGGGAAGTCATCGTCCTGAGAAACGCCAAGCTTGCAGATGCCCAGGTCAGGCTGCTGCCAGATAAAGTCCTTGTACTCGACGTCAACAACGACGTCACCAAACTTGAAGTTGACACGGCCGGGGGTGTCGATGATGTCGCAGTCAACAATGTAGTCGCCAGAGGTAGACTCCAGACGGGCAGAAGGGAAGGCCAGGAGGATCTTCTCGAAAAGGGGGCCGGGAAGCGTGCTGACGGTGTAGCCGCTGTCGATGAGCACCGGCTGGCCGTTGGGCTTGTCGAAGACCTCCACCTCGGAACCATCCTCCTTGGTGATGCTCATACCATCCATGTAAATCCAGTAACGGGTGTAGCCGTCGGGCGAGGAGGCGGCGGGGATGATGGGCTTCTTGGCGAGGGCACCAGAATACTTCTTGACGTCGATTCCGCCGTAGGTGACAGAGCCTCGGTCACTGTCAAGGCCTCGGATATCAAGACTGAAAGCCCTGCTCTGGATGAAGCCCTGCTTGGCCAAGTTGTCAATGACAAAGGGGTAGGGGCTCGTCCAGCCACTCAGATCAGGGCCAGCGCCGAGAATACCAACGGAGGCAAATTCACTGTCAGTGGCAACACCGAAAACCTGCTGGTTAATTCTCAATGCTGCATTGTTTGTTAGCGGTTGTTTTTTTCTTTCCCCTCCTCGTCTCACATTATTTGCCTTGTGACAATGATTCGAGGCAAGCTTGCGCATGTGCTTGGAGCTTATTGTATTCCTCCATGTGACAGCCTCCCGGGTTTGGTTCGTATAAGAAAAAACAATCATTGACTTACAGCCGAGCTGGACGTAATCGTATCCATAGTTGAAGTCAACAAAGCCGGTACCATATTTGATACCTCCCGGAGTCTGGGTGTCGACGAATGTTGTAGAGTTTGAATAGCGGCCAAAGGTCTCGCAAAAGGTCGGGTCCGTAGCCTTGCTACACACGGGGTTGACCCAGAGCTCGGAAGAGCCAGTATCGAAATTGACGCTCACTGCCTGCGGTGGCGTACCAATTTCGAGTTCAATGCTGTAAAAGTAGCCAGTTTGTTGGGCGAGCAAATCGGCGCTATCCTGGCGCCTGTGCAGGTGCTTCGAACGGGCACCCTTGGAGGTGGTAAGAGTATATCGCATAATTCCATTTTGCTCGGATGTGTAGCTGTCGATGAAGTCGAGAGCTTGAGCCGCAAGCGGCCACGCCGCGAGCGCATAAAGAGTGGAACGCATAGTGAGTGTATGCAACGCCAAAACAGTTGCCGGCGTAAGGAATGACCGGCAAAGAGGCTGTATCAAGAAAAAACGAAGAAGAAAAGATTGAAAGCAGTTGGACAAAGAAAGGGAGCGACGTGGGCGTGAAGGAGTGAGACCACTGCGGCAGAGGGAGCTGGCCCAGGGAGTATTATGTATAATTTAATCGGCGTTCCCTGCCTTTCGCGTGTGGATAATTAGTTTGATAGCGGAGGATGAGCGAACAAGACGAACCAACCCCAAGCCATCCATGGCCCTGGCGTGGGTCCCCATGCTTGTATGGCGTCGCCTGAGTAAGTCAAACGGCCACAAGGTTGCGCCAGTATGACGGCTCTGCCTGCGTCTGTTTGGGCCAAGGCGCGGCAGTGGGTTCTGGGAGCACAGAGGAAATGAAGACGAACAGGGGCGCCACAGCGCTCTCATCCTGTCACCTCCTCCTTGTGGCGACTAGAAGATGCGCCAGAGAGGCCTCAAGCTTCGAGCTTGTGCAGCGTGTTGCCGTGCAAGATGACACGGAGCGCTCGGTAGCATTAGACTGGCTTCCATCTGGACGCTAAAGCGCCGAGTCGGGAAGCTTGGATTCTGCTTCCATCGTGCGTTGTTCCCGCAGCATCACGTCGCCTTCGCCGGCCTGGAGAGCGCCTGGATGGATAAGCGCAGCTATCCGAACTCCTTTTCCCTCTGCCTTTCCCTACTTTCAGAGCGTTGGCTTGACCGTCATCTCTTGGTGGCCAGGAGCGGCAGAAATATGCACGTTGCTCTTCCAACTGCTGTACCGAAAGAGGAGGGGAGAAGACATGCTTCTTAGGGCCTTGGCGACCATCCTGAAATCAGGGAAATGGCAAAGGTCACTCCTCCACAGAAATCCCACCCGCATCGTATCCATCATCTCTCGCATTGCCTCGATGCATTTGTAGATCCTGCTTGCGCCCGAGGCTGCAGCTGCCACGCCCCATTGGCGGGAGAGCAAGCGTCAACACAGCACCGTCACCCGCTAGAGCAAAGACGAGCCTCGCCTTGTGCGGAGGGCGACATTGGACAAAGTTTCGGAAGCATGAATTGAGCGAAATGGGCCAGGCTAAACAATGGGGCGAGCAGACAGGGATCCGTCATAAAGGGGGGGGCCCAGCTGAAGTTCAAGAGACATTAATGACGAAGGGGTCGCGTAGCGGAGCAGACGAAACAAATCAGATCACCCGCCAGGCTAGACACGGGAGGCGACAGCAGCTTGTGCTTGTTTGCTTTGCCGGCGGAATCAACTGAAGAGAGGTGAAAAGGGGGCGAGGTGAGATGCCGTGCTCGAAGCGCAAGTTGAATCATGATGAGAATTCAGTTGTCTTTACCAACCAGTGATGGCGAGAGGAAGGTTTGGATGGATGGATTGGATGAGCCACGCACGTTTCGGTTCCTGCATTAGACTAGCACTACCCAGTAGGCCGCTGCTTTAGTGCCCCTTGTTGGGCCTTAGCACGGCAGCATGCTGCAGGGGCCGCCCATCCTCTGCTGTGATACGGCCCTGTGATCGCTGTAACGGCACAGCGATAACGCGTTGATAGCGCACCTCGACTTTTTAAGCTCAGCCACCGCGGGATCCCGTCCTGGCCATTGTTTACTGTACTGTGCTCGTACGAGCTGAAGCAAGTCGGGGTGGCCTTTTCAACATTTGCCCCTCCAGAAGAACTACTCAATGCCATTGCTACGGACTCGCAATGGATAGCAGAATCATGAGTGCAATCGATGACATCTCTCTGGCGGGGAGGCAGTGTCCCAGCCACTCGATGAAATTGGCGCTGATTCTTGCAACCTGGTTTGGAATTGGAAATACGGGGATAGAGCATAGTCTGACGGAGTAATTTTAAAGTTATATCACGACGCGATCCTTCAGTAGCTTTGACGGCGTTGCTGTTGATGTAATAAATAGCTTCAATCTTAAAAACAAGTACATACGCCACGCAGCATGGAAAACCTTCAATAATAGACCAAGGTATACTAGGATGAACCAGGTACAGAATCATCCAGCTCTCTGCTCCTGTGTAGTGTAAAACAAAGTAATATTCACCAAGTTTACATGACACCTGATGTAGTTGTACAAGATGCAGCCAGAACCGATGTTGTGCAATGATACAGCCGCAAAGCCGCATCTCCTGTGGTGTTGCTCCATATGCAGCCACTTCCCCTTTTGGAAGGGAGGTATTCATCGTTCCTCGCCATGAGCTAACGAGGAGGAACTGCATACCAAGTAGATGAGCAAACTTAAGATTTGCCAAGAAGGATTTAATAGGATTTCAGCTCTAAGCGAGCAATATGCTTTGTGTGCAATGGATGGCAATTCTTTCCGCCCGTAGGATGGCACCAGTGCTGCATGTACAGCTCTCGAAAAGGAGTCTGGAGTGCGTGGGAATCCCAAAGGTAACCACATGCATCCTTGTTATCGGGACGAGTTACAGCAAATAGCTTGAACTCAATGGATCGCCAAGATCCACTCTTTGCGATAACAAAGCATACATTTGGGTTCATGGTGCTTGTTGCAGTTCACCGGTTTGCTCCAGGGTAGCTCTGAATATGAAATGGACGCGATCCACGGCTTACATGGACCTACATAGGTATGCAGCGAACATGCTCTTGTTTGGGTAATCAGTGGCATTTCATCATAATGATCACTCCCTTGTAAGAGAGGCCAAGAATAATGCATACAGAGGCCAATTGTATTCAAAAGACTCCGATCAAACGAGGGCCGAACCGGCGCTGTTGCGCTCATGCATGGTAGCTGATGAAGGCTTTTTGGTTGGAGACACACGCAGTGAATGTGGGCTAGAATCAGAAATCGCTACATCAGGTTAGTCTCACTGTAAATTTGCATCCATGGATAGCAAATTTCCAAGCCTAGGCGCTGTGCAAGTCCTTGCTGAAGCTGGCATTGGTTCTGAGGGGTAGCCAATCACGTACCTGAAGTTGCGAGTCTTCAAAGCCGATACAAGGTTTTGAATCTGCATGTGAGCCTTTTAAGGAGCCAAGTCATACCACTTTGTCTCTCCAACCAATGTGAATTAGGTTAGTATCTGTTACGTTTTCAGTTGAGGCAAAGTCCGGCAACATGGGCACTGAAGTTGGAATCAATGGCGTGCTAGACTCTCTCAAGCTGGTTAATATTCTGCCAAGTGGTGGGCTTCATCTTCCCACACTTGACGTTCTGCTACTGGAAACAAGGAAAACATTAACCGATAAGACTGAAGAGATGTATGTGGCAATCCGTCCTCACAGAAGAGCTTCCTCCTTATGCAAGCATCAGACTGGATGAGAGCAGAAGAAACATGCGAAGGGCCTCGTTTGATACGCGTGATAAAGTTGTATGTAACTAGCGCTGTTGTTCAACTGGGTCAAATTTAAGCAGGCGGAGCAAAGGAGGACACATAATCGCGTAAGAGTGCTCTGTCGTAAGATGACATTTGAACTTGGCAGGCTGAGACACTGCATACACTGTCACATTGAGCTAGCATCATGTCGTGATGACAGTGATAACAAGTTAGCCACACATTGAAGAAGAATTGACCAACACTCAATTGGTGTAGATAACGCTGGCAATTATCAAGTCGAACTAATGCCATCATCTACTATTCAACTGGGCGTCGATTCGGGCTTGGCCTACTCTCCGGTTTGACGAGCCTTTGTCTTTTATGACGGGTAGGGAGACCTTGGTTGTCTGGAACGGTCTATTGATGACTCGAAACCGGATCGTGAAGTGACAATTGATAGGACGGGAATTGCATATTGCCCGTCAAAGTCATGCGGTTGACTTTGTTCTCGAAACGGACGCAGGGCTCATGTCTGATCCTATTGGCGGATGCGAAGCGTCCGATGTCTTTAGCATCTACATGACTTCAACAAAAGTGGTTAACTTACCGACAGATGCAAATCTCCGCAATCACTCTTTCACAACAGGCCAATCCGAGACGAACATGCCCACACTTGCATTTCCAGCGGACACACCATGTAATGGCAAAAATCGGCATACCTCAGTGGAGTAAAATGGAAATATGTTATAAGGCGGCTTCTCTCTCTTTTATAAGAGAGACTTTATCAAGATATATTTTGCCGTAATAGCAATCCAAATTGTTTCAACTAGACCAATATCGCATACATAACCTGAAAATGGTTTGGGGTCGATTTTCTCCCGAAAGGGATATTCCTTCTCAAGAAGGCAAAGTGATTGTGGTTACTGGAGGGCATGTTGACACTTTCAACTTAAAAGTAAGAATTAAGCTTGGCTAATACGATTAACGAACAGAAACGCAGGAATGGGCAAAGAGACCATCTTACAACTATGCAAACATTCGCCGAAAAAAGTCTTCCTCGCCACGAGAAACGAGGCCAAGGCGAAGGAAGCCTAAGTGTCCATCAACTCAACGCTGTCCAAGCCTGCCGACATTGAGTTTGTGAAACTCAACCTCAGCAACTTGGCATCAGCCGCTGCCGCTGCCGAGGAAATTACTCGCAGCACTGATCGGATTGATCTGCTGTTTCTCAATGCCGGAATCATGAACCAGCCGCCCGGCAAAACCGACGACGGACTTGACCTGCAACTCGGCACTAATCACGTCGGCTACTTTCTCTTCACGAAGAAGCTGTTGCCTGTGCTCAAGCAAACCGTCACTAAATACAACCCCGATGTACGCGTTGTGTCTACCGCATCCAACGGACACACCATTTGCGCCCGCTTTCGAGACCATGATCTCAACCGAAAAACTGTCGGCGCAAGGCTAATGGACTTCCTATGGCGCATCCAAAGCTGCCAATATCCTTTTCGCCGCTGAACTGGCCAAGCGACACCCCGAACTCACCTCGGTGTCTTTGCATCCCGGAATGATCCAAACCGATCTGTACGTGACGACAACCTCAAACAGCTTCTTCCTCAGAAACGTCTTGCGCTTCTTTGGTCCCTTCTTGTACCACGACGTTGCATACGGTGCCTTGACCCAGCTTTGGGCGTCTACTGTGGACAAGAGCAAGCTTCAGCAGGGCGGATTCTACGTGCCGGTGGGGCAGTTGGAGAGCAAGAACAAGTATGCCGTTGATGCTGATATGCAAAAGAGGCTGTGGGATTGGACAGAGGCAGAGTTGAAGCAGAGGGGTTATTGAACATTTTTGTGTGGCGTATTCCATCTTTGGCTGGTTCTTCATTACTATTATTAGATTTGTAGCGAGCCTCCGAATTAAAGTCAAGTTCTTTTTCTATCCTATTTCAGTTCAACCAGTTGCCGATTGACATGAGTGGGTATTGATGGTTTAGTCCTTAATAATATGTTGATACTCTGCCAATTTTCCTTTATCAAGAGGGCATTAATGAGATCTTTTATGAGCTTATAAACAACCTTGACTTGTTGGTGAGGGGCCGGGCTTGGTCCCCGTCTTATCTCGGACCAAGCAACGGCCCTGCTGGTCCGGGTATTCGCCCGGGGTGGGACTCGATTGTCCGATCCGATCTCTCCGAAAACGAGAGTCGGAGTGAGACAGGTCCACATCACACCATGCGGTAAGATGTCATGAACGAGATACAGACACAGGCTTAAAAGAAGACCAAAAATCAAAGTCTGCAAATTGTTTCCCTGTTTGCGTCGTACCAATGCAGCTTTGACAAGATGGGGTTCCCTGATGCCATCACGGGAGGATGCCTCTGCGGCTCGATCCGCTACTCAATATCTGCGTCTAGCGAGACCCCATGGCCGCCTCAGGTATGCACCAAGATGCCGCGGTGAGATTGAACGCATGACTTACTTTCATATCAATTGAGTCATCGGCCTGTCAATGTAGGTGCCCTATTTTTCAAAGTACCAGATTATCAGATGGAATCAAGATGGCTGCTCGCACCATCCGAATGCTGACACCTTAACAGGTACAATGTGTCGCAAGTGGACATCGTCACTCATTGCGCAATTCATCATTGTCCTCCCGGACCAGCTCAAGCCGCCTTTTCACACCCAGGAAACATACGACGAATATGAGTCATCGCCTGGCCGGTACAGAGGATTCTGCAAGCGTTGCGGAACTTCGTTGGTTTGGCGATGCGCGGATGACAGTAGCACCGTCGATGTTTTCCTAGGGACCGTGGATGAGAGGTGGCTTGTGCATGAAGATGGCGGCAAGGTTGGACAAGAGCTGGCTAGGCCTAATGGAACACAGTTTTGGATGGAGAATGCCATTCCGGGGGTAACTGATCTGCTAAAGGGAGGGAAAGAGTTTCACAAAGAAGGTGAAGATGGGTGGGAGAGAAAGAGAGATTAGAGGATATATAGAGAAGATGGGAAGGGATTCGGTCAGTCTTGGCCGGCGAATTAAAGTAGACTGCAATTTTTAGCAAATAGAAAAAAGCTGTCATCGCATGGAATATGTATGCTCATCTGTAGAAGCATAGTCGCGTGACCGATGGGGGCTGGCAGTTGAACAAGTCGGTCTATATATGTTCTTCAACCCCGTTAGACGGGCATTCTTTACCATGGGTCCGGGTCGTTAATGATTCGAAGTGTGGTGTCATAGCTTGAGAGAAATGCGGGATTGTGTGGAAGATGGAACTCCAGATCGGTCTCGAGAAAACCACATCAATCCCCATTTGTAACTTTCCAAGACCTTTCCATGATCCTGAGTCAATCCGTTGACATGCTCGCCGACTTCCGCAGCATTACAAAGCGCCAAGTAAGCTGTCAAAGGAGCACATGTCATCTATTGGCCGGTGCTTCCGCTGTCACGAAGCAAAAGACGGGAGATTCGATAGAGAGCGGGCCGAAGACATTGAGAGAGGAGCGGGGCGCTCCGGAATTTCGAACTAAGACGACCAGGTCGATAGCGGTCTAGAGGGTTATGGGTTGGTGCAGTTCCAATGGCGCCACCTCGATGGTGTCCGTTTGCAAGTCTACCGGCCGTTTGTGCTTTGCTCGTTTCTCACTCTCATTGTGAGGAAAAGTGATGGAATAGGGGTCGTGTGTCGAGCAGTTGATGCGTAGGAGGGAAGATTCGGTGGCAACTCGACTCCGCCTTGGTATTCAAGTCGAAATAAGGAAAGCTGGGCCCCATTCCCACTTTATCGTACGATGCAGTAGCTCCCAGTTGAGGATCCGTCCGGCTGGACAGACCCAACCCAGGTTATCCGAGGTTATTGATCCTGTGACATGGAGATATGCTTGACAACCTGTCGCCCCATTCCCCAGCTTCTGTCCAATTAGTGCCCGCAGATAACCAGGGGAAGCTGATCTGCCTGGAAGCTCCAACCCCGCGTTCTCTAGCTCCTGATCCGGGGAATCTGGGGATCAGTTGGCGGACCGCTGTGGGTGGCGCAATGTGGACGTAGCGTGGGGCTCCGGACCGAAGCCCGAGGCCCTCCGGAAGAGCCCGCAGAGAACCGGCATCGGATAGCCCTCGAGTGCGAGATGCTTAAATATATCCCAAGCCCGCTGCCCGTAGCTACCAGACCTCGGCTATATGTGCTTAACCCGAACACCGGTTGCAAGTCCCCTGCAGTAGCCTTACAGATGGATCCCCTGGAACACTCTAGTACCGCCCTGGACACCATGTCCGACAGCAGCTCTCTTAGCCCGGAGCCGCATCTGTCCAAGCAGCCGGTACGAAGAGCTAGCAAGGCCTGTCTGGCATGTCGAGCGAGAAAGGTCAGATGCGACGTGACAATAAGATCTCCGTGCGGCAACTGCCAGTGGAACGGACAGCAGTGTGTTACACATGCTCGACGCCCCAGAAGGTATGTGTTGGACACAAAGTAGGTGATGGAGAGTAACAATGTTTATTAACAATGAACCTCTAGACGGAGGAGAAAGCCTGTCCCTGCTGCGGTCCCAACCGAATCCAGTGCTTCGAAGGAGCTTGAATTGAAAGATGGCGCATGCGATCTGTTCGAGGAGTTTGCCATTGACTCCTTGGAGGCACCCATTTCCATGGAAGACTTGGAGCTCTTAAAAGCAGACATTGGTTCAGACAAGTCTCCTCAGAGTTTACTATCGGATGATGTCGAGACCTTTGATCTGCCAAAGTATGTCAGGCCCCTGACCAGCCTGCCTCCAGACGACATGGAGTATCTGCATTCCGAGGGCGCTTTGGATCTGCCCGACAGCACTCTACAGAACGCTCTCCTCCGCGCATTCTTTGAATACGTGCACCCATATGTTCCTACACTGGATCTGGATGCTTTCTTGCATTCCATAGAGACGCACGACGGGTCAGCGGGCCAGGTTAGCTTGCTATTACTGCAGGCTGTGCTTGCAGCTGGGACGGCACATGTAGAGCTGGAGCATCTTCGAAATGGCGGCTATCAGACGCGGAAGCAGGCCCGCACGGCGTTTATGAAGCGAGTTCGAGTAAGTCTGTTCCTGGTAACTTGAATACACTGCACTGTTCAGCTATTAACACTGATGAACAGCTCCTCTACAAGTTCAACTGCGAGCTGGATCAGATGGTTCTCACGCAGTCGCTGCTCCTCATCACCTCATGGCAAGACGCCTCTGACGAGCACGGCAAGACATGGTTTTGGATTGACGCCGCCGTTTCCCACGCCTTTGCAGCCGGACTGCATCTGGAGCCCTCAGTCAACAAGCCCAACCTGTCAAAGCGAAGGCAGAGGCTGCGGCGCCGAGTCTGGTGGTGCTGCTTCATCCGCGACCGGCTGCTCTCCCTCGGCATGAAGCGGCTGCCGCGGATCAAGGACGGCGATTTCCACGTATCGATGCTCGAAGAGGCCGACTTCCAGCCGGAGCAGATCCGCAGCGACGACGACCACGCAAAGTTCGAGGCCATGTGCGTCTACGTCAAGAGCCGCAAGAAGCGCGCCGAGCTGGCCCGCATGTGCGTCGCGCAGGCGACTCTCTGCCGGTCCATGAGCTTCTTGTCCAGCAGCATGTACGTGGCGCCTCACGACAACTTTTCCAACTTCTCCGAGGCCCGCAAGACGACGCCAGACGGCGAAGAGAAATTCACCACGTACATCCGCGACCTGCTGGAGTGGAGAGACGGCCTGCCGGAGAGCGTCTCGTACCGACCCATCTCGAGCAACGACATTGGCAAGGACGGCAACACGAGCATCTCCATGGACCGAGCGGTGCTGCACATGATTTACAACACGGCGGTGCTGTGCCTTTACCGCTCGCGGTTCATGGTGTTGCTCAACGAGCCGACGGCGTCGACGATGGAGAAGGAGATGTGCAAGATGTACATGCAGCACTCGGCCAAGCGGATCGAGGAAATCTCAAAGAACATTTACGATCACGGCCTGGATCGACTGCTCCCCAGCATGGCGGCGAACATCGCCGTGTCCACCGCCAGCGTCCATCTATTGGAGCTAAAGGGCCACCTTCAGGGCTGTGCCACCGAGCAGAGCTATCGGCAGAGCAGGAGGCTGATGCAGTCCATGCATGACATTTATGCAGGCGCTGATTTGTCGAGAGAATCCCTTGCATGGGACAAGGAGGACAGCTCGGAAGAGGCCCCTGAGGCAGCGGAAGATTTTCTCATGGTGGACCAGGGTTGGCTCAAGGATTTGGAGGCCGCGACATGCTGGTTGGTGGCCGAGCCCTTCAGGGCAGACAGCTTTTTACAATATCCCGGCGAGGGATTGGACGTGGTGAATGAGTTTTTTGTTTGTTAAATGATTATAGAGTTTTGGCTTGAGAGTCACTGCTCATGCTGGCGTCTTTTTGGATATTGATGTTGCAACGGCCGCTAGATTAGGAAATACCTAATGGTATACATGGGAGCTGAATTCTCATGATTTTCTTGCTGTAATCATCCTCTTGACTCTGCTGTGACTTTGTTCAACGTAACACACATCTACCATTTTCGATTCCCTTCTCTCTTGTCAACTCTTGATTGCGATATCGGGTCTTAGCCGGTCCTCCAGTCTTGTTCATATTCCATCATCTCAAAGTCCCCATAGAAGCCAAGAGATGTCGACGCGTTACCCCATGTACAGGACCGCGTGCCTCTCACAGACAAGTGGAGTGTCGGGCATTTCCCACGCAACACTCATCCGTCCAAACAAGAAAACGCGAAGCCCTGCCCCATTGCCCATTCTCGGAAAATTGCCTAATGCGGCATGTGGCGATCCGGCTTGTTCCCTATTATACAAATCGAGAGAAGCCGCATCTGCTAGCCATCCCAAAGCTCCCTTTTAGCTCCCGCCGCACTAAACCTTAGAATCAAGATGCTTGGGATTTCGTGTTGCATCCCGTGGGCGACGCTACCCCACAGAAACATAAAGGCCGTTTGGGCGAGATGAACCGCCTTCATTGGCTGAGGCACATCTCGGTCCGCATCACCAATGCCTGCGGTCCGCTCAAGCACTTGACAAGGCGGAAACATTTTTATCTGGGGTAATGAGCGAGGCTGAGCGAGGGGCCAAAAGTTTCCGGTTTGGGAAGCATACGGAGAAGAAAGACGACGCGTTTGTAATTGTTTTGCGCCGGCGGTTAGTGGTGAATTTGCAGGCAAAGAGGAGATGATGCGTCTGTGTGATGGCAAGCCACGCCTGGCCTTTTGTGCTACGGACCGCATTCTAGCCCTCTGCGGGGGGAGGAGGATTGGCAGCCAAGTTGGGTTGATTGGCAGGATACGACGCCGGGAGATGTAAGGGAGAGGCTTGGCTGGTGTTGCATAAATTGGCTTGTTGGTAACCCAACAGAAGAGTCGAGTCCAGCCCGAAATCCCCTCTGCAAGATTTTCTCTTCTTCTCTTTTCTCTTTTACTCTTCCTTTGACAGCAAGCGTTCAACATCTTTTTATCCATATTCACAATGGCACCCTCAGCTACCGAGCCTAGCACCAACCCCCTGGACTTCCAGAGCGGCTTTGTCCAGATCATCAACGGCAAAAGCTCGCCCACGGCAACTACCCGCCATGGCATCAACCCAGCAACTCTCAAGGCGAAGCCTGAGGTTCCCTTGGCCACCAAGGAAGACCTAGACAGCGCTGTTGCTGCCGCAAAGGAGGCCTTCAAGAAGTGGTCCAAGGTTCCTTATGAGGAACGCAAAGCCGCCGTGCTGGCGTTTGCAGATGCCATTGACAAGCAGCGAGTCGAGTTCCGCGACCTGTTGATTTCGGAACAAGGAAAACCTGTAAGAGAACTTTTTTCAAAAAAACTTGTGATGATCGTTGAGCATTTTGTACTGATCCGTTGTTAGATCCCCCAAGCAGATGGCGAAACCAATGCGGCCATCGAATGGATCAGGGGCATGGCCAACATCAAGATCCCCAAAGATGTCATCGAGGACAACGAGAGACACACCGTCATCACAAGATACATGCCCTTGGGCGTCGTCGCTGCCATTGTTCCCTGGAACTTTCCTCTCTTGCTGGCAACAGGAAAGATTGCCCCTGCTCTGCTCACCGGAAACGTCATCATTGTCAAGCCATCGTAAGTCCCACCCTTTGGAACAACAATTCCGTGCAATGGACTCTCATCTGACACTTTACGACGTAGACCTTTCACACCTTACTGTGGCTTAAAGGTCGTTGAGCTGGCACAGCAGTTCTTTCCCCCTGGAGTTGTCCAGTCTCTCAGCGGAGATGATAACCTTGGCCCATGGCTTACAAGCCACCCCGGCATCGACAAGATTAGCTTTACTGGCTCAACACAGACCGGAAAGCTGGTTATGCAGAGTGCATCCAAGACTCTCAAGAGAGTGACTCTTGAGCTGTAAGTCTTCTCCCCCTTCTGGCATATCCTAATGGAAACTCATCTAACACATGACAGTGGTGGCAACGACCCAGCCATTGTCTTCCCAGATGTAGACGTCGACAAGGTCGCTGAAAAGGTACCATCTCATCCATCATGTACCAAGTCAGACATGTAAATACTAACAACAAATAGGTCGCCCTATATGCCTTCCTCAACTCCGGCCAAGTCTGTCTGAACCTCAAGCGCATCTACGTCCACGAGTCCATCTACGAAGAATTCCGAGACGCCATGGTGAAACACATCAAGGCCTACACCCTCGGCAACGGCGCCGACGCCGGCGTCAGCCACGGCCCGCTCCAAAACTCCATGCAGTACGACCGCGTCAAGACCTTCTTCGACGACATCGAGAAGCAGGGCTGGAAGGTCGCCGTCGGCGGCAAGATTGAGCCCCCCACCAACGGGTTCTACATTGCCCCTACCGTCATTGACCGACCTCCTGAGAACTCCCGAATTGTCGTTGAGGAGCCTTTCGGTAAGGATACCCGGTTATAGTGAGAATGAAATATTGAATGGTGCTAACGTATTCTGCTCTTTAGGTCCCATCGTCCCTCTCCTCTCATGGAGCACCGAAGAAGACGTCATTGCCCGCGCCAACAACACGACCATGGGTCTCGGTGCCTCGATCTGGTCCAACGATGTTGAAAAGGCAGCTAGAATTGGCCGTGAAATGGAGGCCGGCACTGTCTGGATCAACACACACTTTGAAATCTCCCCCATTGTGCCCTTTGGCGGCCACAAGGAGAGTGGCATCGGCGCCGAGTGGGGGATCAACGGGCTCAAGAGCTTCTGCAACGTTCAGTCAATGTTTGTAAACAAGCAGGTCGTAAGCTAGAGGTTCTGTAGACAGGATGTGTTCCATCACAGTAAAGAGAGGACTGCAAAGGAGGTACATGGCAATGAGTGAGCGTCAATAGACGCCCTCGTGTATTAAATAGCAGATAATTCTCATCTCAAGATGCGCCAAACATGCAAAACTACCTAGTTGCCGATTTTTCCAAATTGATATGTGCATAAGTCATACTGCTGAAATCCAAAAAAAGGGCTAAACATCATGTTCACCGTTTGTCATACATCGCAATGAAAACAAAGGCCGTTTTTTTCATAGAGACACGCTGCCATTACCGAGGAAAGCAACGTTTGGATCGGAATTCGCATCGGGCGCCATGCCCGTAAAGCCATCGCTATTCTCCATGTTCATGTGAGAATCAAGCGGGCTTAGAAACGTATCAGTGGATAGAGGGGGCGGCGTCAATGCATTTTCGTTGAGCGCGGACATGGCCACGTAGTCGACCATGAGCCATAGAGCAGCTTCCAGTTTTGGATCAACCTCTGGGGTTGTCGAGTCCAACAGGGCAGAAAGCGAGTGATAGTTGGCGTCGAATAGCATTAATTGAAGATGCTTCAGTAGCAAGTGGGATGTTAATAATTTGACAAAATCACAAGTAAGAATAGGCCGCGAAGACTCACCATTTTCGAAGCGTGGTCCCACCTTCTTCCCACTCGTTCCAGTATGTGAATAGCCTTTTGGTAATGACTCAACAGTTCTGGGTCCGTGACTTGTCCCTTTTCCTGGTCAATGTGGATAGCCAAGGAGAGAATGCCACCGGCAAGAATGGAGGCATATGCGTAAAAGGAGGATTGTACGTGGCAGCCAGAGGTAATGGCGTCTTCCACAACGGAAGAGATTGCTCGCGCATGGTCACAGCTGACTTCAAACGAGCGGGTCAAAAACTTGGGCGGTACTTTACAGTTGCCTTTCTGGAGCCTCATTCGGAGAAGGAATGGGTGATTGAGTAGACAGTGGGCGGTGTGGAAAGTGATGCGAGCAAACACAACGTGTTCAAGAGACTGGAAGTCCAGTGTGCCGTCGGGCTTGCGATACTGCTCCACGATCTGAGGGATAGGGGTGGTTTCTACTTGAAGGTGATGATCGATGAGCAGCAAAAAGGTATTTAGTAATGTGAAATCAGACCTGGGATCCCACGGCGGCATCTCGTCAATTTCGCGCCCATGCAGGACATATCGCACGCATCGTCCAAGGGCCGTGGCGGCGAGTATCGTTTGAGTAAAAGTACTGTTGACTGCTGATTCCCTCTCAGACTTCCAGTTGATGAGCTGATGGAGCGTTGGTGTTTTCTTCCAGACGCCCCTTCTAAACGTCTCTTCGTCAACTGGTAGCTGGACATGAATGTCCTCCTCGGAAATGGCGGGTGGACGGCTTTGGCCGACTGAGACCAGCTTGTCGAGCAGATATATTGACCAGAAAGCTCGGCGGTGTTCTTCCTGTTCAATGGGGCTCAATGTGCTTTTCGGTTCCTTCATTAGCTGCAAGTCTTGGGCAATGCGGACGGCAAGACCAATCTTGAGCCACCCTGAACTGGTACGACCACCTAAGAAAACTCATGGTTAACCAAAATCATTACCTTTTATGCTTTTTCAAAATCGACATACATGTAAAGTCAACCACGCCAAGGATATTACTAGCCTGGGCGACTTGCAATGTAGGATTGTTCTCGACGGTTAAGTGATCATTGAGGAGAGCCAGCCACGCCTCCCTAGCATATGCCTCGGTGGCCTCGCGCCTACAACCTACAAAGTAGTCGGAATCCGAGAATTTGAGGGCGGACGCCAAAATGCCAAAGAGTAAACATTTTGGTACAAGGCCGTAATTGAGTCTCTCCCGAAAGCTTTGCTCGTGGAAATATGTGTAAGGCTGGTTATGAACGTGAAGGAAGTAAGTATCAATGAGGTGAGCCATGACGGGGGGAGGCGGCGCGGTGGTAAATCTCCTGCTGCGAAGTTAGCAAGCAGCGTCGCATAATTCCCGGTATAGGCGGGATAGTAAGAAGATGATCGCACATTGCATTCGCAATATCGGACACGGGCTGCTCTGTTGTTTCGGGGACGGGCGGTACGAATTGCTGCTGAGGTGGTGACGGCTCTGTGAATTCTGGCGAGAGATCCTGGTAGGTGGTGGATGCTGCCAGGTCGGGGAAAGTAACCTGTCCATTTCGATTTTCGCCATTTCTTGAATCCTGTTAGCAAATGATGCATGCTCGGTTCTGTCGGGGCAAAGTCGACGCACAAGAAGCCTATCAAGCCCTGGCTGTGCAGCTGGGCCAGTTGCGACTCGATGGTGTTGATCCGGTTGAGCAGCTCGGGCTATATCGATGGTCAGAACGCGCAAAGGCAGATTCGGGACGGGTGACGATGCTCACATCCACGACGCCGGTGCGAGGGAAGAGAGTCGACGCTGTCGTGGGCGCGGACGCGATCGACCCTTGACCGGAGCCATTGCTGGGCGCTGCGTTGGGAGGGTTGGTGGCGGAGTAGGGCTCGTAGTGACAGACGCGATCGACTCGGCGACAGTTCATGCATCGGGGCCGCTCGCCGGAACATCTGGTCTTGCGATGCCTGCAGGGTTTGGATTCGCACACGTTAGCCACGGCAGTTCATTCACGTCCACGTTCACAATCACGGCTCCCCAGGCTCCCCAGGCCGGACAGCGCCAGCCAGCCAGCTCGGCTCGGCAAGCTGAGGCGGCCTTGTCCGCCCTGTGCCGGCGGGCTGCGAGTAACGCAAGTGACTGCCAGTGCAAGCAACGGAGAGAGGCGAGTTCGCGCACCGACAATTCGTGCAGGCCTGGCGGATGCGGCGGATGGTGTTGACAGTCGGCGCCGGCCGGGCTCGCGCATCGGACCGCTCCCAGCTGGAAGCATCGGCTGCTTGTTCGGACATGGTGCTACCGCATGCCTGTGCGACGGATGCGAAAAAACCATGGATCACGACGTTTGATTGAGATGCAGCAGAAGACGCTGAATAAACGGATGAGCGGGGTTGCACGTATACAGTATACAGTATACGGTAGCGCGCCTGCACAACGTATTTGAAAGCTTGTGTGCTGCGGCTGCACAACTCCGGGTCCACGAAAAGTAGCCGGTACAAGACGCTGGCAGCGGGAGAACCTGGCCGGGGCAGCCTGTCAGGCCCGCGCTTTGGGGGGTTTGCGGCGTGATGCGGTGGGAGAGTCAGCGGCTGACCAACAGCTCGGCGCTCCCAGCAGGTACCGTTGGCGCTAGAAAGTGTACCCGGTACCTCTTGCTAGTGGCTGATCACTAGCACGGCAATATTGTGCAGCGCTCCTTTACTGTAGTAGCGGCCCTTTAGTGATTGATGGCCTCTGGGGGATCTTGCCATTGATGTTCTCCTTTCCTGGGCGTCGGGCAGTTTTGACGGTTTGACGGTTGATGTTTTGATACCCGTTGCACCATCTTCACCATCTTCACGTTGTGTCTTAGTGGTGAACGCCTCCAGCTCCCATTCATTGTCTGCTTCAGCCCTTATCAAGTCAGGCTTCAGCCCATCGCGAGCTGTTCTCTCCAACTATCCTTTTGGGATTCTGACTTCCTCCGTGGCCGATCCGGTGGCCGCGGCTGACAAACTGCACGCCCAGCCATGCGCAAAATGGCCATCGAGAGCGTAATATTCCGATGGCACTCGTAAGGCGGCTGAAGCCAGACCTCGGCAGTTTGCCTCAATGCAGAGACAAGCCATTCCCCCCTCTTTTCCAACACCATTCGTATCCTCATCAAAAGGGGGAAACTCCCCGAGATGCATAGAGGATCCGAATCTCTCGTCCTTTGTCGGGGTTTCCACGCTCTCTGTCGACTGTGCCACCAACTAGATTGCCCTTCATTGCTTTTCAAAATCCGTATGCCGATTGAACCGCAGTGCCCATGTTGATTGCCCAGTGACTTGAGATCAGAGCAGCCAGACATCTAACAGTGCTGCTGTGCAGTTGCTCTGCATCAGCTCTCATTATGCAGCTGAGGGTGTAGTGTCGGCTTGTCGGCGCCGAAGCGCCTGCTAGGAACAAGAGGCCCGATGGAAATCACAGTCCCGGCATATCGTATCGTTCGTCGTCCCAGTATTGTCCGAATCTTGGTCTTGCATGATGACTCAACTTCCACGATGCCTTAAGAGAGATTAGCTTACATCCTTGTGAAGATGGAGACAACAGGCGACACCGATGTCCCAAAAGGAACAGTAGTGTCGACTACCGCTTACCTTTCACCACGTATGACTTGACAGTTGATATTGGAGTCGACCATGGTTGAGATGAAGAAGAAGCGGCGGTATTCCGCTCATCACAAGCTCAACGAGAGACGAAACGCCGCAGCTATCCGGACATTCGGGCGGCGATCGTCCGAGAGGCCTAGCGGGCTCATCCCCGACGGCAATCGGCCATCGGACGCGTCTCTTTTCCCCGGTACACGATCTCGCGCGTAGATCCCTGGAGATTTCTCCGGCAGACGACGTCGGCAGAGACGCTTGATGGTAAATTTGGCTTTGCAGACGATGCAGAACCGGTGATGCGATTCTACTAGGTTGATACCGACCCCTCCATTTCTGCGCATGGTGGACCGGTCCGCAGAGCGGTCCGCGTGGGGCAGCTCTCCGCCTGTTGCTTGCAGGCAGTTGAGTTTGACAGTAGATTGACAAATATAAGCTGGAAGCATCATGTGATGAAGGGAACTGATTGAACCAAATTGTCGATGAAAGGGGAAGAGAAAAAAAAACAATATTCATGCGAACGGGGGTGGCTTCTTATAAGGTTGTGTCTAGACGGCTCGCTGGAAACAACACATGACTCGGATAGGTAAAGGGTACCTGTATGAGCACTCACATCCAAGTATGTAGCCAAGATCTGACAATTTGTACGACTGAATCGCTCATCTTGTAGCCTTTTCCCCTTTTATCTTGCGACCCCATCTATCCGGTGGATTAGGCCTGTTCATAGGAGCTATTATGGCTGTCTGTTCCTCCTCCTCCTCCTCCGCCTCCTCCTCCTCCTTCGCCTCCTCGTCCCTTATATTGACTCCTTCGTTAATTCTTAGACAATCAGTGGTCCCCTTTCTGAGTTGGCAGCATCTGGGCACCGCAAGGATCCTTTTACCGGTAAACTCCTTCCAGTCCACCGCGAATCGGAGATACTTATTCGCATATTCGCCTTCGTCTTCGTCCAGCTCCATGATGTTTATTTGGAGCACCTCGGGATCTGTATCCCCAGGCGGAACCAAGTGGTCGAATGTAACGCCGTAGTAGTCTATTTGACTGAGACCAGTTGCCATGAGAATTGCCGTTAGTCACGATCGAATGAAGAGGGCCAAGCAAGTGCTCTCATGCATCTGGGCCTGCAACTCACTCTATAGTTTCTCTGATCCAGCCGAGATACTCGTCACGCACGACGAGGTCGTTTTCGATCTCGGGGCGAGCGTCAGAGCCGTATATGGCTCGGTACGCCAGCTTCGCGAGCAATGGCCCAGACGGCTGTGGGTACGGCGGAGGGAATTCACTGAAAAGCCACGGCTCGTTTGGAAGAAGCTTTTGTATAGACACAAGCGGGCCCTCAATCTGGATGCGAAGCGGCTTGTCCGGCGGGGGTGGATGATGGGCGTGGACTGGCGACCGGATGCAAGTTGGGATATGAAGCTGAAGAGCCATAGCTGACATTGGGCAGCTTTGAAGATTATATGACCCGAGTCAAGGCTACAGAGTCAAGGAAAGGAGACGTTGAGATTTCCTTCGCCGAAAAAGAAGAGGCGGCAGAAGAGACGGAGGATTTGATGAGGAGCAACTGTTCAAGAGTTAGGAATGGACAAAAACCCGGTCGGTGCACGGTTCTCCCTGCTTGCGTGCTTGTATGGTTGGTTAACTTTCTTTTTCTTTCCAGATCGTGTGCACTGTTTACCGGATTACTACAACCGCGGTCATCTTGTTCAGCGGAGATGGTTACATACATGGACCTGGGCGGGATTGTGGACTTGGGCCAAAGTCCTTCCATCAAATAGGCAACATGTACCGCACCAACGCGTTGTGCTTAAAAGTATTCAAGGTTTCAAGCCTCAGAGTTTTTCAAGGAGATCAATTACTTTCAATCGCCAATCATCCCACTTGTCCTGCGTCAAAAGAGGCGTTGGCCACGGTATCTTCTCCATGGAGACATTCAAGTCGGCCGGATAGCTCGCGCTTTCGCCTGTCGACCGCTTGATTCCCAAAAGCTCATCCGTAATGTCATACAAAAGTGGGCTGTCGCCCTCAAATGCAATGCGCGTCACTACCGCCCAGGCCTTGGCGGCGTCTTGGCCGAAATGGCCGGTTCTCATGCTTTCTTTGTAACAAATGTGATGGCATACGCCTTTTGTATACCAATTTTGTTTTCGAGCATCTGCAAGAGACGTAGTGAGACGAAGTTTGTGTAGCGTTTCGGGTTCGTCAGCGCCAGTGTCCTCCCAAATCCTCTTCTTCTGCAAGCGGCCCCCGGTTTGGGAAAGGTACTCGACGATTTCCAGATCTAGAACAAGGGCTATTGCCAGATCCAGCGGCATTCGTGGTCCAGACGAGACGAAGCGTTTAAGAGGTGAATCACTGTGTAAATGTTGTTTCAGTTTATCATAATGGTAACCGCTGATGGCATGTTTAGAAGATGAGACGACACGTCTGTCAGTTAGGAGTTCAAACAGGAAGCTTCCGAGAGGCTATTGCTGATAGTATAGGCATTTGAGTCCACTCGTGATCGGTAGTCTTAGGTACGTTGGCGAAAATGTCGCCCAATCGGCGAACAATATCGAGATAGACCTCCAGGTCATGTAAGCTCCCTCCATGTATGAGCTCGATGCAACCACGTGTTACACTCTGGTGCGTTTCGCCAAAAGATTTACCGGTTGCCTTGAGAGAGTACGTACCAAGCCGCTGAATGAAGTCCGAGAAGATTTGTAGTTGATCCCATTTATGATGTTCCACCAACCAAGAAAGTGTTTCGTGGAGGTAATGCGGGACCGCCTCGGGTGCTGGGAGCAGGGGGCATCCATGGCATCCCATTTGAGGTCAGTATATGCGAGTCGCCATGCCTCACTCCACGAAATCATATGTATATCATTGGTATTCTTCACTGCCCTTTTCAACAAGGCAAGATCATCGTTGCAAATAGCAATCAACCAGAGCTCAATGGAGTTGAGAGCCCAATCTGTGTTCAAGCCCATGAGCGAAAGGAGCTTTTCTGGGAATGCCATGTCGTTCCTTAATATGGAGGACGCTATTAGGCAGTATTTATGATCTCCTAGAGCGCGAAATCCAAAAGTTTCGAGAAGCTCCGAAAACGCTTCAAATGTGTCGCAGAGCCAGTACATCAACGTCCATATACAACAATGTTCTTGCATCCAAAACATTTGGTCGGATTTCTCTGGTAAGCACTCAGAGCATCGTTTGATGTATTCTACCATGCGATGGGCAATTTGTTGAAAAATAGAAGACGCATGCATTGTCGGTTGGAGTTGAAGCTCTTGTCTGGATCGAATCAAGCTTTTGATGTCCTCATTTATGGCACTAGAATGAAAGGTATGGCTGAGAATGGTCTCTTTAGCACGAGCGCAAGTGACTAAAAGTGCGGCTGAATAGATCGTGCATGCATCGATAGGGAGCGGTTTTGAAGAACGGCGAAATACATGTATTGATGTTAAAATGTTGTCAAAGAACCGCCCATCTATGCCCAGCGATTAGTATCCCGCACCTTTTGGATCGAACCAGCAACAACTGACCTTGCTCTGTCGAAAAAATTATTGGAAGATCATATGCACGCGCACCAAGCTGCGTGGATTATTACAAGTTGCTATCAGGACACATGATTAGCTTTCCTGGCAGTATTAAAAGAAAGGGTCTATGCTTACAATGATGTTTATAAACATCTTGGCCCATGGAGTTTTGCACAATCAAGTTTAACGAGACATCATTCGTGAATTGCTCGTTTGGCATCTCTATAATCACTATGCATTCGAGTGGCAGCTCATGCTCGTCGTCTTGGTACTCAGCAAACCTGTGAAGCCCTTGCTCAGCAACAAATATCGAGGTATTTTCGGCAATCCTTACTTTTGAAATATTATCTCTCCATTATGTGTTTGCCACTTCAATTCATGCTGATCGCTTGTGATGTGGCGGCGTGGAGTGAGAGCTGTGGACGGGGGAAGATTCCAGATATCCAGGCTGCATGTCATGAGATCTTTCAGCTGGAAGGTTATCGTGGAAAGCGCACTGAGTTTAGATTTTGCTCCCTGAAACAGCATTTTCGTCAGCAAAAGGCCATCAAGATGCGCAATCTCATCTACTTGCTTGTGTAAGACGCTGAATGTGATATGCTCGACGGTCATTTGAAGAGCCCATGTGAGTCCGCTGGGGGTGTATGGCAATGATGCTGGTCAATATCCAACAGGCCTTCAATAGGTTTGCGTATCCTTGGTTGTATATAGCATGGAATTCTTGAGTTTGTGGAGCGTTCCCCAGTTGAGACTCCGCCTACACCCTCATTAGCAATGATCTCATTCCATAAGAGTGTTTTTACGCCTTACTTTCATAAGCCACCATTGTCCTACCGAAAGCCAGCTATCGATACCAATCGAGGGCCCAAGGCCGATTGTCAAACTCTGCCTTTTGTAGAAATACGTCTGTCAACTCTATCAAAGCATTTGTGTCCAACGGCGCTGTAAGCATAGGCCGATCTCGCTGAGTGCGATCAGACATGAACAGTTGCCGCAGCTCATCTAGCTTTTTGTCGGTCTGCGTATTTTGTTTCTCTATACGTTCCAAAGATGAACTTCCGATTGTTAGCCCAATTTATTTAGATATTTCTCGATAGGGAGATACTCACTTTTGAGCACCTTGCAAGGTAAGGGCCAGTTGAGAGTTATGAAGCATTATCTATAATCATTTAGCGCATGGCATTTTTTCCAAGCTAATAAGAAGCTCTCTCACTTTGGCGCGTAGATCGTTGATAGTGTGAAGCTCCTGTGAGTACTTTAATCGATCCCAATAAATGCGCGGATTGAGTCGCCTCTCTCGGCCCTTGGTTGGCGCTTGGAGCTCTGCATAACGTTTGGATAGCTGCTGCATTCTTTTGAGTGTTTCTTCTGCTTGCGACATGACGCGATTAACAAGGTTAATTCGAACATCTCCGGAGCGTTTTAGCACCGAGTCTTCATCGTTGAGTTCTTCGACTAGCAGCTGGATGGTGTTGTGCAGGTTTCCCAGCTCTTGGTTGAGTCCACGAAGCTCTTCGGGCGCGTCCCTAGACACTTTGTAGACTTGCGAGTAGAGCTTCCAGCAAAGTTCCCCCACGGCGATAAAATCGCCTATCCCGAAGCCAAAAGACATGGTGATTTATTTGAGATGTGTGAGGCAAAGATCAGAGCCCAAAGAATGGTGGAAGGTCTTGGGCATCAGCAGATACATGAGTATAAATATATAGAGAGAGGGATAGTGGGTCTCAAAATAGATGCCCAATCCGACTGAGAGCTTCTGTTATTGGTGGCTGCTCGCATCGTTGCTAAGACGCTGTCTATCTGAAAATACGTTCTATAAATGTGTGGATGATTTGATATGCAATGGTGACTCCGTCAGACCTTGAACTTTCGAGGATCCAAACTGGCAACATTGGCACTTTTGGCCTCGCCGTCAAATATATACTCAGACATTAGCTTCCCGGTTCCCGGACCATTCTGAATTCCCCAGCAAGTGTGACCGGCAGCAACCCATAGGCCGGGAGTTACTGTTGGCCCTATGAGAGGCCCGCTCTCCTGTCCAAATCGAATGTGTCGTGGTAAGTAGCAGGCTTGTTTGGCCTTGATGGGCGCCGTCGCTAGTACGGGACTCACTGTTGCGAAATAAGAGATGATGTCGTCACAGTAGGCTTCGTCGAATTGAACCTGGTCGGCCGTTTCTGGCAGCGGTACGACGCTGTCTGGCTCGCCTGAAGTGGCGGTTAACACATTTTCCTCCTATGGTGGAAATATTCTCTTTCGGTCCACTTACCACAAGCATAAGCCTCACCAAAGGGCCGGGCGTAGATCTCGGGATCTACCCTACCCTTGTGCTGCCTCTTCTGCCCCAGCTTTGCCCGATGTTCGGGAATATAGTCTGGTGGCAGTTCAATGTCTGTAAACACGGCATACGCACTGACGTCGACATCATAGACGACGCTATGCGCCCTCAGGCCTTCGACCTTGGATCGGGGAAGCACTCGACCAGTCCATGGCCCAGCTGCGACGATAATATCGGTCACATCTGTAATCTTGCCAGCTTCATTGGTTGTCCGGTCCACAAACTCGACTCCCTCGACGCTGGTTTTTGTGGTGATGAGTCTTGTCACCTTTGTATTCGTCTTAATAGCAGCACCTCCCTTCTGAGCCAGCTCTGCGATTGAAGTTGTAAAGTGATACGGATGAACCTGGGCAGTCTCGGTAGCTCCCGGAGACCCCATCTCGGCCCATCCCCTGACCACTTGTCTGTCTATCCAGTCGAGGTCTGCGGGCAGTTCCTCGTCCTGGAGCAGCTCCATGGCGGCCTTATCCTGCTTCGGAAGCTTCTCCCACTCTTTGCCATGCTCACCTGCAGATTTCTGGAGCTCGCCAAGCTTCTTTTTCGTCACCACGGCCTCAATGCTGCCGCACTTTAGCTTCCGGTAGCCCCAGCGGCTGGCCCCATCGTGTTCCGCGGCAAGCTCCGCATGAAGCCCGTATGATAGCGGAACAAGAGACGCTGGATAGGCCCAGAGCCCAAGAAGGCCGCCTGCCTTGCCCGAAGCGCCCGTTGCCACAGATGGAGCGGCTTCCAGAAGGGTGATTGTGTGCAGAGCAGGGTTGAACTTTGGGTGGCGGGTCAGGTAGTAGGCGGTTGTACAGCCGATGATGCCGCCTCCTAGAGCATTGGGATCGATCGTTAGCGATTTAGCGCTGCAAGCCTCGCCGACTAGGCGTCTGTGCGGGATGGTGGAATTGATTGATGCTTTAAGCATGGGCGTTGAAGGCGTTTCTTTATTTTAGTTGCAACGTGCAACCTCAACGGCAGTGCGACAATTGCCGGGCTGGGTTGGGGGATGGAAGGATAAGGAGACACATACCGATAATGACTATGTTTCTCTTTTCCTCCATGGCTAGCTACGGGATTCTACTTGCACGGAGGCAGATGCAAACGCAAGGGGAACGTTCATATTGAATGTTTGCACATGTGCTGGTCCAGGGCGGTGGGCCTTGAAGTCATGGATCCAATGACGTAAGCCAGCTCAACCCTCAACTTTTGGGGGTAGATGTGAGAGTTCCAAAGATGGAAGCAGGCGGCTACAACAGATATACACAACTACGCCATCTATAAATTACATGTACTGATTCAGATATTGTCCTTGTGAATTGTTCGGGTTCGGTTCCTTGGTTCACTCTCTGCCCGTAGAACCCCCCCGCAATGCAGCTCACTGACGAAACTCTTGCTGTAATCGCATGTGATTGATCCCAAACGCAACATCATATTCGAGGTCAGCACTCTCACTGTCAAACTAGCATCCTCAAAATACCGATACACTACTCGGTAGCAATGCTTGGCAATTTATACTACTCTGCTACTATGTACTGTGCTTAAACACGCACCCCCACAGGCCTGAGCTTACTATGTGGTGCTACAAAAACGCCTCTTCATTGTCATATGGATTTGAGTGTGCCTGGCTAAAGCGCTAAGCAGGACCCTGTGGAACTCCCATTTCCATTCACATGTCTTTAGCCTTCCCGGCATTTCAAGAGGCTACGTCAGGTGGCTGCCCTTTGTATCAGGCGTGATGATTTGCCACGAGTCGCCAAAAGTCTGCACCGCAAAAGAATGCCTAGAACTTGCTAGATCAATCAACCAAAACTCGAAAATCAGGTCCAAGTCGCACCAGCATCAGGTGCGGGGTTATCAATCGTGAGGACAGCGGACAAACTCAGTGCTCCGATCCGGCAGGTATTTGAGATTGCGTCTTGAAAAATGGTTTGTCCAGCTCTCCACCGTGGGGCCAAGCCGAGGCTGAACTTGTTGGTTGATCAACTCATGGCCCTCGCTCCAGCATATGCATTGCTCGGATCTCTGCAAGGCTGAGGGCAAACAAGAACGGCATCGTTGTAATTCGCATTCAAACGATTGGCTCTGTGACTTGCCGCGGGACACGGAAAATGCCCCCTTTTGCCCATTCCAAATCGACATCCATATGCCGCGTGCTGAGGCGGACGCCGCTGGGCCCGAAACCCCGGAGCTGCAACACAGGCCGTTTTGAAGCACTTCGCCGAGCGCCACTAGCAGCAAGACGTCACCAGTGGACTGACTTGAGGAGTTATTCTTTATATTCTGGCGCGGCCCGGCCTGCAGCCTCGACTTGGACTCTGCATCAACATCGCGTCCCGTCCGCAGCTTCTCGCAACAGACTTTCTTCCACAATGTCTTCCGCCACCAGCTTCTTCGACTTTACGGTGCTCGACGGTAAGCTTCGACATTTTCCCTCCAAGCCCCTCCATTCATTCCCATCGTCCGCCCGCATCTGCGCCGATAGCTACCGCCCCCGCTATTGCGCCAGACTGCGATCGATCAGCTTACAGCCTGTTGAACACTTTTCCCGCTAACGAGTGCCTTTTTTTTTTTCTTTTTAACAGCCGCCGACACCGAAGTCCCTCTGGCCAACTACAAGGGCAAGGTCGTCTTGGTCGTCAACACGGCGTCCAAGTGCGGCTTCACCTACCAGTACAAGAACCTCGAGTCCGTCTACCAGGCCATCAAGAAGGAGTACCCCGATGACTTCACCGTCATCGGCTTCCCCTGCAACCAGTTTGGCGGCCAGGAGCCCGGCAGCAACGAGGAGATTCAGAACTTTTGCTCGCTGGAGCAGAAGACGACGTTCCCCGTCATGGCCAAGATCAACGTCAACGGCAACGACGCGCACCCCCTGTATCAGTGGCTGAAGAAGGAGAAGCCTGGCCTGCTTGGTCTCGAGAGGGTCAAGTGGAACTTTGAAAAGTTCTTGATCGGCCGTGATGGCAAGGTCATTGACCGCTGGGCCAGCACCACGGAGCCCGAGAAGTTCCAGAACAAGATCATTGAGGCTATCAAGGCGCCGGCCCCCTAGATGCCGATGATGCTTGCGGAAGAGGAATATGAAAACAAGGGGGGAAAGGAATAGATTGTAAATAACGAGTATGTAATACTTGACGATTCAATGATGCCTCCTCTACCTAGGTATAGAACGAGCTTTGTCAAAGATTCATTCATGTCGCATTCTAGATGCTACATGCGCATCCAATAAATATACCCGCATGAAATCACCTCTTCAATTACAAACATATATATGCCGTGTTAAATGTAGAAATTAAAACTCATGAAATGAACTTGACCCTCTGAAAGAAATCACAGCACTCATTCACAGTCTGGCGCAATCCCGCGACTCCAATCAGGCATAGCAGCTCCATCTATCCTTATCGATAAGACCCGATACCAAAAAATTCGGGCGGCCATCCAACCTCCGTCACCAAGCCAAACGTCCCAAAAAATCCAACAACAAACCTCCCAAACTCTTCCCCTCCCAAACCACACATCTCCCATTTCCCGCCGTTAGCAATGGGTCGCGAACTCCAGAAGAAGAAGCGCCGCTCCGGCCGCGCGCCCGTCCGCCAGTCAAACACCACCAAAAAGATTCTCAATCCCCGCGGCAACTCCGTCATTGCGAAAAACTGGTACGCTGGCTCCCCCTTCTCTCTCTCTCTCTACATGAAAAATGACGAAAACCGAAAAAAAAAGATCCAATTGGCTAATTACTTTTTTTCATTTGCATTACAGGGACAAGAAGGAAACGCTGGCGCAAAACTACCGCCGTCTGGGCCTCCTCGCACGACTAAAAACGCCCACCGGCGGCACTGAGAAGAAACTCGCCTCCGCATCATCACCAGCAGATGCTGTCCGCAGCAGCACGAGATCCGATCCATTTGCCATCGCCACCGCCGAAAAGGGCGTCCTTTCAGAGGCCAAGGTCGAGCGCGACGCTCAGGGCAACATTGTCCGCCTGCTAGGCCGCAAGGCGAACCCCCTCAACGACCCTCTCAACGAGATTGACTCGTCCGGCGAGGAAGACAACGGCGACGACCACGAGGAATGGGGCGGCATCAATGACGATGGTGTCGGCACGACGGATGTGGTCAAGTCGCTCATCGAGGAGGCAAAGAACCCGGCGCCGCCCAAGGCCAGATACCTGAGCGAGCGCGAGGCGGAGTGGCTGGAGAAGCTGGTGGCCAAGTACGGAGACGACACGAGGGCCATGGCGAGGGATCCCAAGCTCAACCCCATGCAGCAGACGGCGGCGGATATCGCGAAGCGGTTGAAGAGGTTGAAGGCGTCGGCATAAAGACGCATGTGGATTGGTTCATATTACTGGGTTTTTTTTTCCCCTCTTATTTCCAGCAAATGTATATGGGCTGCAAAGACCAAAGACGGTGCATTTTTACATCACGGCGTTGGGAGGATGTCATTTGCATATCAAGACAAAAAGGCTTTACTTTTCTTCATCTCTTCCGAAATGGAATCTCAGCTACGGTAGTTTTCCTTGATAATTGAAAGATTTCAAACAGAAAAAAAAAGAAGGCAAAAAAACAAAAAAACTACAAATTACATTTCGTGTGCAGTTTCCGGCCGTTCTATATACACCTGGTATCTCATCAACGTTTCATCATGTTGCAGATGTCCAAACAAGAGGAAAAAAAATTCGGGATGACCATCAACGCCGTAGAGATGTTCTACCCCAAGCAAGCATAAGCATCCAGGCCCACCAGAGACCCCTTCCTTCCGATATATGTAGTTTGGTTTGTGTGTGTCCAAGTCATTGATAGTGCCCGCTACCGTCGTCGTATATCCTCATCTTTGTGCCTGCCAATGCGGTGCTCTTCCTTTGCCCAATCTCTTCCCCTCCTTAGTGCTCTATCCGGTCATAGTCGCCGGACGGGAACTGCACCGGGCCATCGGCGTAGGTGTCTGAGTGCCTGCCGCTGTAGGGGCCGGGCGAGGGTGTCTTGTGTGTGCCGAAATCGGTGCCGAGGTTGCTGCCGAGATTGCTGCCGTGGTACTCAGTCTCGCTGTCGAAAAGGGGGCCGCTGTTGGTTCGAGGGGGGAGAGCGCCGTAGCGGTTGGGATCGTCAAAGTCATCGGCGTTGTAGGGAGTGTTGTCACCGTAGCGGCTGTTCATGGTGGTGTTGCGGTCGTCGTACCCTGGAGCGTCGTGGTCGTCCATGTTGACCCGCTCGTAAGCCTCCTCGTCGTGAGGGGCCATGGAAAAGGCAGCCTTGTCAGGGTCGATGTTGTCGCTACCGCCAATCTTGCGGCTGTCGTAGCCGGGGAGAGTGCCGTGGAAGTTGTAGTACTGCAGGGTGTAGGCACTGAGAAAGGTTGTTCCGATCCAGAGGAGACTGTAGCAATAAGAAGAGCTGATTAGCCTGCTGGCGCAAATAGTTTGACTTGTGGATAGATGTATGCATACGTAACAAACACTCCGACAGCAACAATAGCTTTGCTGACGCCACAGCTGCCGCCACATTGGCCAGAGCTGTTATAGGCGGCTTGGGTGGAAAAGGCAGAGAGCCACAGGACGATGAAGAGGCCATCGACACCGAGCATGACGTATGGGTTGGCGAACCTGCGAGTACGCTCGAATCGAGGGGTCATGATGAGATAGATCCATCCGGGGATGGAGAGAAAGCACTGCAAAAAAAGGGGAGGGGCAAACGTCAGCGACCGAGTCCTTTTTTTTTTTTTTTGCCATGTGACGGCCAAAACTGTTGTGCGCAAACTCACCACTGCAAAGGTCCATCCGTTCAAGCCCACAATCCTCGAGGTATCGCCGCGGAAACGGCAATCTCCAAGCACCACGCCAAGAAGCCCAGAATGATCTGAAAC
>MDJU01000293.1:0-38439 GCA_001721665.1 Trichoderma pleuroti
TCTCACCGCCGCATTTCTTGCGAAGGCACTCATTTCTACCCATTTGCATTCTCATCGTTACAACAGACTCGGCGTCGACTTGCCCATGAATGTCTCTCGTTCATTGTCAGCCCGTCTAGTTTTTTTTTGTTAAATCTCCTTCTATTCTTTTCTATACGAGAGAAAGAGAGAGAGAGAGAGAAAAAATACCGTGGCAATACAAGGTAATGTTGTGCTGAGAGCGACAAAAGATACCATGGCAAAGTGGGCAGTCTAAAGTTACGCAGGATAGGCGCGGCTGAGCGAGGCTCAAACTACTAGAGCTTCGTTTCCAGAGCAAATCATCTAGATATACATGTGTCATAGGGCTCAATTGGCCTTTCCATACTCGTACAAAGTCTATGCCTGTTCATATTCGTACACAATGCCAATGTCTATTTTAGCCGTGCCAGCGCGTCTTCCGCCTTGGCCACCAATTCACTAGCTTGCTCCAACTCCTTGATTCTCTGGGCCGACAGCTTATTTTCTTGAACCCCGTCGAGGACCTCTCCGGCACTCTCTTCCGCAGCTCTGATGGCTTTGCGGCCTTCTTCCCGAACCTCGCCCTCCCAAAACTCACGAGCAGTCTCCCACTTCTTCTGCATTCGGCCAAGGCTGTATACAACGCCGAGCGCTGCCACGGCACCGGCCTCGAATATCGTTGATGAAAACGACGATACATATAGTAGTGCTGCCAGACACGATGTGACGGACGACGTGGCCAAGGATTGGACAACCAATTGTTGAGCCAGTGACTGGAGGGCAGGAACAGTCTCGTTTTGAATGTAGCGTCGCGTAAACGCAATGTGTCCTGGCCACTTGGGAAGATGTGATCGAGGGACAACAGGAATCACTGGCTCGTTTTTGGCAGGGTCAGCGGATGGACCATCAGAAAGAGCCTCGCGAGAGGATGCAGGCTGCGAATACTGTCCAGATCCGCCTTGAAGTTGGGCAATCCGTCCAGTGAGATACACCAGCTCCTGTTCCGAGGTGGGCAAGAAGCGTTGGCTCAAGATCTCGTTTGTCAGCATCGCAACATCGTCTACGCGCCAAAACAGCTTCCACCATCCCAACTTCCTCCAACGGCGTCCCGAAAAGGCCAAGTCAAGCTGCTCTTGCAGCTCGGCGTGTGCGTTCTGAGCCCATTTCGAAAGACTTTCGTTCATAGCACTGCGATTTCAGGGCTAATCATTGAGTGAGACAACTCGCGCGACAATTTCCTGTTCGTAGACTCGGTCTCAATCGCCGAGAGGGCGCCTTGTAAAACTGATGCAATGAGCTTTCGAACTGCGGGTTTAGTCGCTTCATCGTCAGCGGCTTTGAGGCCGGCTTTGAGCCACGCAACCAACAGGCCTAGGTTGCTCGTAGACCAGCGCTGCTCGTACGACATGGCGTTCTGGGGGCCCTGGCGGAATAGATTGATAGCCTCCTCCGCTAACGAGGTGTCGATTACTGTGAAGTTGGCTCCTAGCTGTTCCTTCGAGAACCCCTTTAGGTTGACAGCGGCAGTGATGGTATCCGCGCAATCAAGTATCGGCAACCCAGAAATTGCAACGGCTCCAGTTAGTCCATCAGCCACCAGGAGTGCTTGGTGGACAGGCGTTATCATAGGAGTAGCGTGCTCATTGGCAGAATCCAAATCCACAGCTGGGATGAGGACGGCCTCCTCAAGGGATTGAACAGTAGCTAGGCCTGATCCGTTAACAGGCACATCCGCATCCATCAGAAGGAGCTCTAGATTGAGTCCATTCAGTTCCGCAGAAGAAACCTCCAACACATCTGGTAAGTTGTGCTTGGATGATTCCAGGCGAGTAGTCTGCCCTTGACTGGGCCCGACTCGAATGATCAATGGCCTGCTGGTGTCATGCTCGTCAAGCCTCTTCTCCCACTCCTGCTCATCAACCAACGGATCCACGATGAGTGCTTTCAACACCTTTCGCGCGGCGTCTCTTCCTTCCGAGCCGTTGGCAACGCCTAGAATCGCAACTCTGGTCGCTTCCCGGCCAGGCGCCTGACGCAATCCCTGGAGCGCCAATTGCAGCCTCGAGATATTTACCAGCTCCGGGATTTTCCCTTGGAGCTCTAGAAGAGTCTTCTCAAGTTCATTGCGAGCATTTGATGAGGCGAGCACTGCAGCTGATGACGTCGATTGCCATCTTTGAGACTTGAGGCCTGGCCTTGATCGAGTCTTGACTGTTCGAGATGCCGGAGAGAGCGAGCAGAATGGACACACTGACGAAAGGACGGGAGGCTTCGGCCCCGTCAGCAGACGGAGATACCCGTTCCGCGACACTAGAGATCGTTTGGATGCCATCGCCGCAGCGATGTTCCAGAAGAGTTTAGGAGACTGAAGCTCATGAGCTCAGTGAAGCAATCTGAGCTTGATTCGGAAAAGTTGCGGCAAAATTCGGAATCAGCTACTCTACCAGAAGCGGGGCCCCGAGCGCTCTTCAAGCAGCTCAATGGTTCCAACTACAAACCTCCAACATGTGAACTCTTACGATGTCTAGGTACCTTGGTATAGCATATGAATAATTCGATTGCTGTACATGTAATCTCTGCTAATATCGACAATTCCGTTAAGGCGAATTGAACAGGGATGACGGTGGCATCAATGGAATTGTTCTATATGAATCGGATAATCTGCATTCCCATGCCATATTGTTTGTACTAACCTCTGGCTTGACCGTCTAGCGCTCGACTTGCAGCGCATTTAGAAGCCACCATGACGAACTGAAGGCTCCCCTATTACGACGCCTTCAGCCCCGAGGCTTGGCCAAACCCCAAAGCGCAGCCCTGCACTGCTCCAAGCGGAAATTGATTCAGCGCCGCCGCTGCTTTTGAAGCAGATACGGGACACCAATCGGCGATGTGGACCACCGATGACCGACGGAGATGCTCCACTGAGAGCGGCAGGTTGTCAGATGAGTGCCGATATGCTTGACGGCAGAATCATGGAAAGTGATGCTCGCAAATCGTGGTGTTGGATGCTTATCAGGATCACAATATAGGAAGATTTTTACCAATCGGCTTTTGCAATGTTCAATCTGAGAAATTGGGCCGTATCCACAGGCTATTAGTTGTCGCTAACTGATGGTCACAAGAGTGTTCAGGAACGCGGAAGATATTATAGACCGCGATTCTGACCATGCAGAACTAGGAGCGAGATCGCGGCACTTATTACCAGCCCCGTGCGGATTCATCTGCCTGATTCTCTTCGTACGCGTAATTCTAGAGCTATGCTTACAAGGGCGCAGCTGGAAACATAGATTGTCGATGAATTTAGATCTCTGGCCCTGGTTTGTGGCTGGGCAAGCGGACAATGTCACCTTGACTGCTCTTACACTTAGGTAGAGGATATAAGATGGACATGCTCTCCCAAAAGACAAGATCGGAAGACAGAAGATAAACAACTTTATCTAACTTTTCTTTTAATTCTTCGTTTGACTATTTTTCAATTCTTATATCTGCCATTACACTATCGATCACCATGAGCGTAAACGCAGCAACTTGTAAGTCACTGCATCTCCCCCATCCAAGTCCGACTTGACTAACACGGCGACACCAGCCCACGGCTACATCGATCCAAACTTTTCAAATCCCAACGGCAAACACAATGTACCAGTCATCATCTATGGCTACACACCATCCTTCTCCCTCGCCGTATTCGCGGCCGTCTGGTTCTCGCTCACTGCTGGTAATCCACCTGGCCCAGACAACCCGCTACAGGAGCTGGTGGTTCTTCCCCTTTTCCGTCGGCCTCTTCTTCGAAATCGTTGGCTACGTCGCACGCTCTCTCTCCGCGAAGAAGGACCCCTACAATCTAAACTTCTTCATCCTCAACTATTTCTTCATCGTCACCGCGCCCGTCTTCCTCGCCGCGGGGATATACACGATCCTGTCAGCCCTCATCTCCCGACTGGGATCCAAGTACTCTTCTCTCTCGCCCAAGGTCATCATGTGGTTCTTTGTTCTGTCCGACATCATATCGACAATTACCCAGGTGGCTGGAGCCGCTCTCATCGGCAGCCAAGAGTCCAAGCACAAAGACCCGACACTTGCCAACAACATTCTTTTGGGTGGTCTGGCTTATCAAGTCTTCTCCATCGGTGTGTTTATTGTAGTGGCGGGACATTTCTTGTGGCGTGCCAGACGCGCTCTTCGTCGGCGCAATCTATCTACCTTTGCTCTCGTCTTCGCTGCCCTGACGATGTTGGTGTATCTGCGAACAGTGTTTAGGCTTGCAGAGACGGCTCAGGGACTGAACGGATCCATACAGTCGAATGAGACTTACTTTGCTTGCTTGGAATTTGCGCCAGTAGCGGCGGCAGTGCTCCTCTTTGCTGGATGGCACCCTGGACGATGCCTGCGCAGCACGGTCAGAGGCAATAAGGTGACTGACGGAGCGGCACGCAACAGCTGGGATAAAGCTTGAATTTGGGGAATAGATTTCATGAATGTTGGCTTGATTTATCTTCGAATTTCTGACACTGGGGCTGCAGAAGTAGCATGGCTTATATACCTGTATCATTGCTGGCGATGTACGTGTATTATTTGGTGAAGCCTTGGATAACCAAGGTAAATTAACCTGGATTATAAACAAAATCGTAGGGTTTATTAGACTAGATGCCTCACACTTTACCGGAACATCTTCCTCTTCGACATCTGTACGTACTTGTCAGCCGCATGCATGTGATATCATTGATGATGTTGCCCAATAGATCCATGTTCCTATAAGCTCACCGGGCTGGTCTCTTGATAGCGGGGTCCTGCCACCCCCCACCAGAGCTCCCACCAGCTGGACACCCGCCATCTCAACTCTATCCCTTCGCATATTCACTGCTATCCCAACATCTTACTCATTCTATCCCAAATGCCTCCAATACCACAAGGCGCGAAACCCCTCCCCAGGATCATCACCTACTACCAAACCCACCATGACTCCGCCGGCAAACTCATCTCTCCCCTCCCGCTCCTCACCCAGCCCGGCATCTCATTAACGCACCTCATCCTGGCCGCCATCCACCTCAACGAGGACCCAACCCACATCACCCTCAACGACCACCCTCCTCATCACCCGCGCTTCGAAACCCTCTGGGCCGAACTGCGCATCCTCCAGGCCTCCGGCGTCAAGGTCCTGGGCATGCTCGGCGGGGCCGCCAAAGGCTCATACACGCGCCTCGATGGCTCTGACGCGCAATTCGAAAGATACTATCTTCCCTTGCGAGACATGATTCGCGCACGCGGGCTCGACGGCCTGGACCTCGACGTCGAAGAGGAAATGTCCTTGGGCGGCGTCGTCAAGCTCATTGACCGCCTAAGAAGCGACTTTGGCAAGGGCTTCCTCATCACCCTCGCACCCGTCGCCGCCGCTCTCCTGGACCATAGGAGTAACCTTAGCGGCTTCGACTACGAGGCCTTGGAAGTCATGCGCGGTCATGAAATCTCATGGTACAATGCTCAGTTCTACTGTGGCTGGGGTGATATGAACAATCCCATCATGTACGAAATGATCATTCGAAAAGGCTGGCCCATTGAAAAGGTTGTTATTGGGCTTGTTACAAATCCAGCCAATGGCAGTGGGTTCGTCATGTGGGAGTTTCTCTCGGCCGTCCTGAATTTGCTCCGAGGCCGTCATGAGCGGTTCGGAGGTGTTATGGGGTGGGAGTACTTCAATAGTCTTCCGGGTGGGCATGAGAGGCCATGGGAATGGGCGAGACAGATGACTTCCGTTCTGAGGCAGGAGGATTTTTTACAAAGGGTCCAACCTCCACCCATTAACGTGGCAACCAAACCTGTGCTAGAGGTAGAGGCTGATCCTGACGCCTCCAACGGCCAGCCTGTTCAAGTTCCTGGCGCATTCGAGTACTATTCAGATGGCTCAGATGAGTGAGAGGGCCAAGAGATATCATCATTGTCACATATCTCACATGAAGGATGCAAATTTGACGTACATTCTCTACATTAATGTATAGAATGGAACATACAGGCAGCGGTAAACACTTGCTTACAGTTACATTGCGCCCAAATAGGTGGATACTCAGGTGAGCAGAGTAGGTGAACAAAATGAGTTTGTATTAGAGCAACATACATACATCTATAGTATTGAGCAACTAGTGTAAAGATGTCCCTTCGTTCTCCTCGACCATTTCGATAGATAATGACAGCAGGTTAAGTCATAGGACCTCGTTGATACATATGGATGCTGAAGGCTACCAAAAGACTGCAACAAGCACGAGGTGCTTTTTAGGCGCAGGCCATCCAAGGGCTACATTGAGCCTCGATGGTAAAGTTGTTGTACACCGGATAGCTGCCCTGGACGGCAGAAATAATGGGGTTGAAGAAGTCCGAGTTGAAGCGGGCGGTCTCGCATGCCGAGCATGGACCACTGAGGAAGCCATCATACTTGGTGTCGTATGACAGGTAACCGACGACTTTGCGGGTGGACAAGTCTGTGGCTCTGATGGTGAAGGCTTCTGGCATGACGACCCAGCTGGGTGCGGTAACATTGGTTCCATTGATACCAGGGATGACGGGATTCTGGTTAAACCACAAACTCTTGAGGCCGACGTCACGAAGGGCCTTGATGAGAAGGAGCGTCATGTGAGTGTCATCGTCGACCTTGACTCCCGCACACTCAACATTGATGGTGTAGCCCTGTCCTTTGATGGGACCGACGACACAGTTGCCAGTGGTTTGATCCCAGACAAAATTGTTGATGAATGCTCCCCAGGTATTTTGCCAGTTAATGAAACGAGGACTGAGAGTGGAATAGATGGCAAGCTGGCCAGTGTGCGGAGTGGAAGTTGGCACGGGCTGGCCACCATTGCTCGGAGTAGGGACAACTGTTTGGGGCGGCTGAGAGAAGAAGGTAGTAGAGGGGGCCGCAGAAGACGTGGTCAGCGTAGAAGTCTGGGAGCCCATATCCGCAGGGCGAGGCGGCGGATGGTTGTCGCGATTGCAAACAAAGGCACTCCAGCAGATGGCGTCGTGGTTAACGGTTTTGTTGAGGGCAGCACTGACGGGACGACCACGGTAAGCCCAGCAGTTGAGGATTTGACCACCCTCTTTGGTGGTGACTGCACTTCCAGCTTTGAAGCCGTCTGGAGTACCATCTTCAATATACGCCGTCCAGACATCACCGTTCGGCATTGTGCCAGTTGCACCTGAGGGGACCCAGGGATACCAGCCCTCTTTAAAGGGGATTTCGACAGCCATGTCGGGAGCGTCAGGATACTTGTACGCGGAACTGGGCCAGTTGATGTCCTGGTACCAGTTCATCTGGCGAGAGGTGGACCATTCCGGCTCGTTAGGGTTGTCTCCAATTCCACAATCACAAAGGATGAGATCCTCATTGCGGAATTGCTGGGCCTGGACAGCTTTGAAGAGGCTGATGGTACCGACAAGGCCGGCAGCGAGCTTGAAGAGGGCCATTATCAAGCAGATTGTCAGGACAAGTGAATGGCAGTGGGAACAAAGAACGATTGATGAGAATCAAGCTGGAGTAGCTGGAACCGTTGAAGCTTTGCTGGATATGTCAGAGAAATGAGTGGAGGATTTGCAAAGAAAGAAGAAGTTTGGAACAAGTGAGAAGATTTGAAAAAAGAGACAACATGGCCATAGACCAGCAGCAATCTGTTTCACCGCCATAATTCGTCATGTTGGGACAGTGTTGAGGAAGCATCACCGGCCATTGGGGCAGGAGATGTGCTGGGTGAGGGAAGAAAGAGTGTCTCGAGGCGGCAAAGTGTGCAGGTGACGTCGGATGTGAGCGTGCCGGTGTAGTTTTGAGCAGGCATAGGCGTCGTGATGCTTTCCAAACCTGGAATTTCTTGTGCTGGAGGCGGTCAGAGATGTTGCTTCACGAGGAAGGCGGCAGCCAACTTGAGGCAAGCTCACCGCCCATGGTGGGATCTCGACAACATCACAAAGGAAGCAACTTGGACGTGTAGCGGCTGCATCACGTAATTGTCTCTTCATGAGTTCGATCATGATATCATCGTCAGTTTGTGGCTGTGAGTACGAGTCTGGTGAGGTGCGCGAGCAAAAGAGACTGAGACACTGATGGAAAACGCCATGACTCTATATTTGCAGCGAAATGAGCATCTGAGTACTACTAAAGTACCTACTATTCAGCATTAAAATTCGGCGATAGATTTTGATGATGCGCTTCTAACGAGATTGGAGATTTAATGCACATTAAGAACGTGTGTCGCGGAAGTTTTTTTTTTTATTTATTTGCAGTAAAAAAACTATCGTGAATTTGCTGGCCTCGAATCATCTGGTATTTGCCAACTTGTGCAATCGATTTCATCAGCAAAACATGGAAATGTAGGTTCAACGGGCAGTCTGATGATTATAATGAAAATGCTCTCAACCAAAACGTCTAGTCCTATCAACTGTCATATTAGATCCGCATGTGTCTTGGACGCTTTAACAATAGCGTTATGACAGGTGGTATGCGGCGTGGCTATAGATAGAACGCATGAAAAATTGAGGACGGCCTCCTGGAAGGAAAATGTCTGGACAGGTTTCAATCCCATAATGTGAGGCAGCACAAAAGCGAGTCGGCCGAGTACGAGTACGAAACACAAACATCGTCTCGTCTCTATTTTTACGGCCTTGTGGCTGCCATCATCAGTTGTTTCGATGCCGCGCGCCTATGTCACCAGCCGCGATATCCCTTTGGCGCTGCAAAGTTTGCGACCTTGGGTAACATACCAAGATCTTACACGTTGCAGCAAAATACGAACTGTGTGTCTTACCGACTCTTCACCGCAACGTCGACAAAGGCTTCGCTGTCTATTTGTACGGTCTGCAGGGAGGCTTAGCTTGGAGCGGTTGCGCGATGGCGTTTCATTATCTCGAGGTGTGCTCATGATTATCGAACGGATTTGCCCCGTCAGCGGCATTGATTGGCCAAAAGCCTCCGTCAGGGGCCCCCGGCACTTTGGGGCGACTCAGTCCAGAAGCGCCAGGAGCCCCGGCATGTTTCTCGTTTCAGATTCGGATGGCGAACCAAAGTGAAGCTCTCCATGTATGATGATGGCCTGGGCAAACATTGGGGCAAACTCCAGAGCCCAACCAAACTGTTCAGGGGCTGTGCAGGAAACCGAGGGGGTACCTTTACTTATGCGTCGACATTGTCCTTACGTGATTTGATGGCAAGCATCTATATATAAGCTGTCCTATCTGTAAAGTGCCTTGATATTTCATCATACAGTAGGCACCGTCGACAAGCATATATTTAAAGAAAACAAGCGACTGGTGTATCGCGGCCATTATCCCTGCAAAGTTCCTCATCTTTACCGAATCCAAAATATCATCACGCACACACACACACACACACACACGAACAGTCATGGCGCAAAGACTTGTTGCTTGCTACCAATGGATCAAGGCTGCTGGTGGAAGAAGCAGCCTGTACAACAAAATCAGCAACAGGGGCACGCCATATAAGAAGATTGTGGGAGAGCCAGCTTTGGCTCAAAACCAAGACCTGTTCAACGACAATGTCCCGCTGCTTGACTGATGCCATGAAGCATACCTCAAATGGTAAGTCACCCATCACATGCCGCAATTTGGCTGAAGGAAATTAATCATCCAAAAAAATGCAGATGAAAGGTCGATAAGCTACTACGGCGTTACGAGAATTACGATTTACACACGGATCATCACAGATACGTTGGCTTGGGCGTTCTTTGCTACTATATAGGGATAGGGGTATCATGGGTGGGCTAGGCTAAAGGGACTACAGTTGACGCTGCTGGACGGAGACACCTCAACTTGGAGAATGAAACGGCGTTTTGTTTTTTTCGGGCATTATGAAGGAGCATAACGTTTGAGATTCACGTTATGGGTAAAAATGGAGCATTTTGCTGTTTCTTAAATTGCATAGATATTCACGGAATACGAGTACAGCCTTGATCATTCAAAAGGACGATACAATTCAGTCGCGAAACGCTGCCCGGAGCTTTTAGGCACTTGGACGCACCCAAGCCCCACTACAGCGACGCATTCCCACAAGGTCCATAGCTCACGATTTGAGCTCCAGTGCTTATCGCATCCAATCCCCCAAAAACTTGCCTCCAACAACCTGCGTCTGTCGCAAAACCCGCCTCTGTCTGCCATGTCTCGCGCTCGCATCCCCTTCAATTGGCGTCCGCCATTCCGGTCACGCCCTCCTGCGCTCCACCTGCGCTCCTCCATCCGGCCCCAGTCCACCGAAGCGAGCGGCATATCGCGTCTGGATCGCCTGACGGCCAGGCTCCCAAAGCGCCTGCAAAAATACACAAACGGCCTCCGCAACGCCCCTGTTTCGCATGTCGTTTCGTTCATGATTCTGCACGAGTTGACGGCGATTGTGCCTCTGTTTGGGCTCTTTGCCCTGTTTCACTACACCACGTACGTGCCCATCGCGTACATGACGGAGCACTTTGGCGAGTACGTGCAAGGAGGGGTATACCGGTTTGAAAGGTATTTTAAGCAAAAGGGCTGGTTTGGCTTTGGGCAGGACGACAGCAGCGCATCTCCACAGCTTACGCCTGGGACCACGAGCCAAGACGCACACGTGGAGGACGCTATACAGCGATGGGAAAAGGGAGAGCAAAAGTACAAGATCCTTGTCGAGGTCGCCTTAGCCTACGCAATCACCAAGGCCCTCCTGCCGGTCCGAATCATCGGCAGCGTTTGGGCTACGCCATGGTTCGCAAACATTCTCGTTAGAATCAAGTCCTCACTAGCACGAAGGCCGTAAACGACCGCAGAGAAACATGAGTTCAGCATTTCTTTTTTTATTATTTTCTACCCTGTTGCAACCTATTCAACGGTACAGTAACTGTAAAGCTTTACAGCTGCTTCAGAGCTTTTGTCATAAAAAAGACAGCTTACTCCTTCTCGTAGATCCAGTCGAACTGGGAAGCCTTGTAGGAGACGGCCTCACCGTCCTTGAACCAGAGGGCAATCTCCTTCTTGGCGTTCTCGACGGAGTCGGAGCCGTGGCAGACGTTGCGGCCGACATCGATGGCGTAGTCGCCACGGATGGTGCCAGGGGCAGAGGCAAGAGGGTTGGTGGCACCGAGGATGGCTGAGTGAAGGGATTAGTGAATTGTCACGGGGTAAGAAGTCGGGATAACATACTGCGGCCGGTCTTGACAGCATCACGGCCCTCCCAGACCATGGCGCAGATGGGGCCAGAGTTCATGTCTATTGAGGAAACGTCAGTTCGGAGCCTGCTTTATTCGGTACTGGCTGACTCCTTACAGCTGATGAGGCCATCGAAGAAGCCCTTGCCCTTGAGGTCGGCGTCTGGATAACAGTCGTTAATAACAGTGCTCATGAGTGGCATTTGGCTGGGGAGACGAACAGTGGGCCTCGAGGTGCTCCTTTCCGGGCTGGGTGAGCTTGATGGCAACGAGCTTGAAGCTATCATCTTGTCAATTTCTGTCGATCGCATGGAGGGCTCGGTCGAAATTTCTTACCCTCGGCTCTCGAAGCGGCTGATGATGGGGCCGATCAGGCCACGCTGTAGTAAAAAAAAAAAGTCAGAACAGAAGACGTTGACAACGAGAGGAGAATCGAGCGCAGCTTACCTGAACACCATCAGGCTTGATGGCAATGAAGCTATCGAGGGGGTTAGATTCCCGCACAACCTTTGTCGATGGAGGGGTAGATGGCGGGGTGATTCTCACGTCTGCTCGGTGGAAGCCATGGCGACTGTTTGTGGAGTGGAAGGAGGAGTATAGGATACTGTTTGGACTGGCGGGATGTGCTGAAGTGAACAAGACTGTTGGACTTGAGGAGGAGGAGAAAAGAGAAGATAAAAGGCGGCGAGAAGTAGTAGCGGGACGAAGAAAATTGGTGGGGGGAGGGTTACCGCTGTCCACCTCAGTAGCGGGTTGTGTCGCTGTTGTTCCCTTGGCTGCGGGATCTCCTGAGTGGACTTTGGGCCTGAAGCGGGGTCCGCGTGGTGGGGTTCAGGCATGGTGATTTGCTGGTGGTTTCGGGAGTAAAAAAAGCAAAAAAAGCAAAAAAAAAAAAAGAGAACAGTTGGCAGTTGTACAGTGCGATGGGTTGGACAGATGTTTCTCGACAATATACGTATACGAGTAGGTACTTTCAGAAGGGCCGTGTTAGAGGGGGGCTTGTGACGTTTGACGACGAAAATAGATTTGTGGTAGTACCTACTCGTATGGGATGAGAGGTTCCAAGTACGTACAGTTTAACAGGCAAGATCTGGACGAATAAGTTGTTCGCACGCTCGAGGCAGGCCAAATGCAAATCGACAATGGCGGCTACTAGCAATACAATTCGTCACAGAACCACCAAAGAAAGCAGAGTGCCTCACTCATCATTCTCAGATCCGAACCCGAGCGTACAGTGTCAATCCAGCGCTTGGCTTGTGCTGGATAAAAGGGTACAATATGGGCATAACACGTCTGCTATATCGCATTGTTGAATAGAGTGCATCTAAAGAGGCAGACCCCTCCAACAATGGCGGTCGGGCCTGGGAGCGGAGCGTGTCTAATTTTGGCCTATGCCCGATTGAGAGCTGTCGAGGAGGTCCAAACGGACAGCTTAACCTCGACTCCACGTTTCCCAATCCTAACGGTGTCAGATACTCCTCTGGAAGGGATTCTATCACCAGCATCATCGCATAGCCTCAGCTGACTGTCTGGATGAGGCTGTGTATTACTGATCTGTCCGAGAACTAATGTGGCTTGCCATTGCCTGCATTTGAACGACACCTTTTGTACCACGCCCTTGATTTGTTTACCTACCCAATCTCGCCCTCGTCATGAGGTCGACGATGGGGCTGTCCTGGAAGTGGACAGCGCTCCTCAGCCTTTTGAGTGCATTGTTATGCCTAATTGGGCCTGCCTGTATGACAAAGGATCAATTTCTGTTTGGAGACTTGTTTTGCTAATGATGAAGCGTCCAGTGGCTGTCAAGGAACACGACTTCAAAAAGTGCGCCCAGGCTGGGTTCTGCAAACGAAACCGTGACTATGCGGATAAAGCGGCTTCCCAGAGCTCGACGTGGATCTCTCCCTACCAAGTCGTCCTCGACTCTCCTTCTCTGAAAGACGGTCAGATCCAGGCTGTCATCCTCAAAACAATCAATGCCGCGGGCGAAACGGTCCGACTACCCGTTACAATCTCGTTCCTCCAATCGGGCGTTGCTCGTGTCACCATTGACGAGGAGAGACGTCAGAACAAGGACATTGAGCTGAGGCACGGCAGCGTCGCAAGAAAAGAGCGCTACAATGAGGCCGCCAAATGGTCCATTGTTGGCGGTCTGGAGCCGGATCCGAAGGCCGAAATTGTCCACCAGGATGACTCTCAGATCCATGTCAAGTACGGCCCTGAAGGCAGATTTGAGGCTGTCGTCAAGCTGTCGCCCTTTGCAATCGATTTCCGGAGAGATGGTACTTCTCACATCAAATTCAACGAACGTGGTTTGTTCAACTTTGAGCACTGGAGACCAAAGATCGAAAGGCCCGAGGGAGAGGAGAACCCTGAAGAAGATGAAGGCTCTTGGTGGGATGAAACCTTTGGTGGAAGTACAGATACCAAGCCTCGCGGCCCTGAAAGTGTGGCCCTGGACATTTCGTTCCATGGATACGAGCATGTCTACGGCATCCCCGAACACACTGGGCCTCTCTCTCTCAAGCCAGACCCGAGGCGGCGACGACACTACGCTGAGCCGTATCGCATGTATAATGCCGACGTCTTTGAGTACATTCTCGATAGCCCCATGACTCTCTACGGATCAATCCCCTTCATGCAAGCTCACCGCAAAGATTCCTCGGTTGGTCTCTTGTGGCTCAATGCTGCTGATACTTGGGTCGATATCATCAAGACCAAGGGCAGCAGCAACCCTCTCAGTCTGAATGCCGAAGCCCCGAGCAGTACCCAAACTCACTGGATCTCTGAGGCTGGTATTTTTGACGTCTTTGTCTTTTTGGGCCCGACTCCTCAAGACATCTCCAAGAAGTATGGCGAGCTGACCGGAACTACCGCTATGCCTCAAGAATTTGCCCTCGGATATCACCAGTGCCGATGGAACTATATTTCTGAAGACGATGTCAAGGACGTGGACCGCAGATTTGACAAGTGGCAGATCCCCTACGATGTCATCTGGCTGGATATCGAGTACACTGATGAGATCAAATACTTCACCTTTGATCCTCATTCGTTTACTGACCCCATTAGCATTGGTAAGCAGCTGGACAGCCATGGCAGAAAACTTGTGGTTATCATCGACCCCCACATCAAGAGGGTTGACAACTATCCGATCAATGAGCAACTCCAATCTTTGGATCTTGCCGTTCACGACAAGGACGGCAAGATCTATGAGGGCGACTGCTGGCCTGGCCTCTCAAACTGGATTGACTGCTTCAACCCCAAGGCTCGCGAATGGTGGAAAACTCTATACAAGTACGAGAACTTCAACGGTACGATGGAGAATACCTTCATCTGGAACGATATGAATGAGCCCTCAGTCTTCCATGGCCCTGAGACTACCATGCCCAAGGACAACCTTCACTTTGATGACTGGGAGCACCGAGATGTTCACAATCTGAACGGAATGACCTACCACCACTCTACCTTTGAAGCTCTCAAGAGCCGTAAGAAGGGCGAGTTCCGACGCCCCTTTGTGCTCACTCGTGCTTTCTTCTCTGGCTCTCAGCGCTTCGGCGCCATGTGGACGGGTGATAATCTGGCGGACTGGGGTCACCTCCAGACCTCCATCACCATGCTTATCAACCAAGGCATCTCTGGCTTTCCATTTTCTGGTGCTGATGTCGCTGGCTTCTTTGGAGATCCCGAAAGCGAGTTGATCACCCGTTGGTACCAGACGGCTGCGTTCTACCCATTCTTCCGAGCCCACGCCCACATCGACACTCGTCGCCGTGAGCCATACCTGCTGGGTGATCCGTACACTGCCATTGCGACTGCAGCGTTGCGACTCCGATACTCACTCCTTCCCTCATGGTATACCACTTTCTTCTACGCAAATCGCGATGGCAGTCCTATTCTCCGCCCAATGTTTTGGACGCATCCTTCTTCGGAGGGAGGCCTGGCAATTGATGACCAATTCTTCCTGGGATCTACTGGTCTGCTCGTCAAGCCGATTGCAGAGAAGGACAAGTACTCGGCCGACATCTGGATCCCCGACGACGAGGTTTACTATGATTACTTTACGTACAAGACGGTGAAGACGGAACAGGGCAAGCACGTCACTCTTGACGCTCCGATTGATCGCATCCCGATGCTGATCCGAGGAGGTCACATCATCACGCGCCGCGATATCCCCCGTCGCTCAAGCGCTCTCATGCGTTTCGACGACTACACTCTGGTGATCTCCGTCTCCAAGGATCTCGAGGCCGAGGGAGAGCTGTACGTCGATGATGGCGATAGCTACGATTACCTGGACGGTCAATATATCTACCGGAAGTTCACCCTGACGCCCAATGTCCTCTCTTCGACTGATGCCGAGGGACGTGACACCAAGAAGATCAAGCCCGGCAAGTGGCTCAAGGCTATGCGAAGATGTCCACGTGCAAAAGATTATCGTTGTCGGCGGCACTCCTGCTGTGTGGAATCGACAGGAGGTGCAAGTCCAATCAGAAGGACGCACCTGGTCCGCCAATGTGGACTACCACGCTGCCGACGGAGCTTATTATGCAGTTATCAACCGCGTTGGTGTTCGTGTTGGAGAAGACTGGAGCATCAAGCTCGATTAAATGACTGAGGTTTGGAGTACCAAGATAGAAACGGATGTTTACTGGGGACAAAATGTGAAGGTGTTTTTTTTTGGTTGGTGGGAGGATAATCTAGATGTTTAAGCCAGCTATTGCGTGTCGTATGTAGATGAAAATGAAAAAGAGAGAGCGTTGAGCGCTGTCATGTGGAGAATTGTTCACAATGGCTTCCTGATGGTTTGTTGTATGGATGATGAGGTACTTCTATGCCTTGGATCTACCTGTATGTTAGGGCCGGGTTCATCAACTCGGGCTTTGCAGAGATGATACTCAGTCATTGGCGTCTGCCTCGCAGACTATTGCAACGGCCGGATAAGCTTAATTGTTGAGCTCGCGGGGATTAATATACTGCAGCTTGACGCCCCAAAATCGCAATGGGCTCGTCATAGGTAGAAGCCAGAGCCCTGCATGAGGGAGGTGGGCAGTTCATCAAGGTGTCCAGAGTACATGTCGGATGTACCGGCCGCCGCTCGGAATTTGCGATAGTCCGCGAGCGCATGAACTTTTTTCGACCACCATTCATCCACCAGCCTACCACAGAATTACTTTCACCACCGGAGAACAAGATTCCCGTCCCCAAAAAGAAACCGGTATGTTCTGGCATCTTCTCGCTGATGGCTTCCTCAGGCCGGGTCACTGACTGGCAATAGCTTCAGAGAGGGACCCTTTGCCCAACTCCTATTACCATTAGCGCAAGCCCGGTCTCAGATGGCAAGCCACGCTCACGGCGGCGCGCGGCGCGTCTTTAGCTCAAAAAGGCCACAAAGAGCAGAGCTCGAGAGAACGGTGAGCCTCCGCAGCGCTCCTCCGGATACACGGCAAGCTCCCAGGCCTGATTCGATCCACCAGCTGTGGCTCTGGTCGATGAGCCCCGCTAAAGATCCCTGGAGCGACCCTTTCGCTGCTGAAGATGCTTGGGCGTTTCACCCAGAAGCTGGTCCAAGCCAGGCCTTCTCCAGCCAGCAAGCTGTCCCAGCCGCTATACATGCAGCAACCGACATGGGCTTGGAGCTAATCGGCAATCGTTTCCCGGCTGGCCAACCACTGTCGTCACCCAGACCCAGGGGCGGATGATATTGGTTTACAGTGAAACTTGCATCACAATTCACGCAGAGCTGGAAGCACCCTGCCACGCCGGCTCCATGCAATACTGCAACTTGATCACGCTTACGAGCCCCTAGCTCGTCAGTCGCGACAGATGCAGCAGATAACATCATCTCACCGACCATGGGACACACCAAAACTGATGAGAGAGAGCTTCATGGAGGGGTTCTCACAACCCCGCATTAAGACACGCGCGTCTTGGACGAAACGATTGGCTTCAATGATACCGTCGATTTGTTTATTTTTCTTATTCTATCTGACTGTATTTACCATCGGTCTCCGTACTGGTTGTTGAGCTGCTCCTCGGCCTGCTCCTGGGCGTGGCGCTTAGCACGCTCACGGTCGATGAAGTCGAGGCCCTTGGTCTCAACCTCGCGGTCGACGAAGAAGCCGATGGCACCGGCGAGGATCTCCTTGGCCTTGGCGTGCTCGTCGGGGTGGCCTAGACAGTTGAGATTAGAAGATGAAATGCGATACGAAAAGAGTCAACAGAAGACAATGCTGCTCACCGTTCTCGGCAACGTGGTCCTCGTAGGCCTTGGCAGCCTCATAAGCGGCAGCACCGCCGATGAGCTCGTGAGACCACTTGGCTTCGTGAGGTCGCTGGGTGACCTCCTCGTAGGCCTGAGCCTGATCAGAGCTATCTGCAAAGCCAGTTAGACAAACGTCGTCACACAGGTGGCTGCGGGACTCATCATACCGTCGAACCAACCCATTGTGAATAAGAAGAAGATGTGTGATTGTGGATTTTGTCAAGAGAGTGCTTGATTCAAAGGAGGGAAGAAGAAATTGGATTCAATGGAGAGGGACGGGACTATTTATAAGCTTACAGCTGCCACATTGCGCAAGATGGGGTCAGTCAGAGGCCTCACACTTGTCTGGACACTCCATGATCTACGCGATGGCCCCTTGCCCCTTAGCCACACAGACAATTATGCACCCGAGGCTACTGCGTTGTTATTTTGGCAAGTTTCAATGGCGTAGCAGCGTGGATCAAGGGGTGTTGGTGCCCTCCATACGTGGACACGCCGTCCGGCTTCCGCTCCTCTGATGATCTGGACTCACATAACAGCTCCAGAGCTACGATAACGCGATTGGTGGCCCTCAGCACATACGTAGTGTGGCAAACGGGGTCCCAGGGTCTCCACGCCCAGGAGGACAGCCGGAGGGACACCCTGGGCCAGCTGGACAAATGCTAGCATCCCGACTTGAATCGTGGAGAGGGGAGCTCGGCACCTTTGTGGCTCAGGCCATTGCTCGCGGGCCACCCGTCTTGTTCCCCTGACTTGAGCGCTGCAAACGTCATATCCTATCAACGTGGCGCATGGGAGGACGGAGTTGAGGGGCAGAGGCGCCATCGTTTCTCACCCTACGGGATTCCTTACGAGTCTTGGTTCCATGGGCATCCATTGGCATAGCCTCCCCTCTTGGGAATGTGTGTTGGAATCCCTGGACGGCTGAGAGTCAAATGACTTGTCGCATACGAACCGCGGACATACACGACCTTGATGCCCGAATGGTTTCTCATTGAGTGGTCGGAGCTACTACTAGTATATGCCTGCTTCGAGCTTCCTGGCTGGCCCTTCCCGGAACCCCGCCATTCCGCCTCCCCACCGACATCCTGTTCCGCGGGAACCTGGTCGATGAAGGGCTGTCCCTCCAAAACGCGAGAAATATCCGCCCAGGTGGCAAGCGACAGGTCCGGGCTCAAGTAATGCTAGATGTCGGTACTGGGCTACAAGCACAACAGATTCAACCTCGAGTTATGACTCTATTCTTCTGAGAGATGCAACTATTTCTCTGGAAGCCTCTTATACTTGGCTGCGTTTGCACCCAAGTCCAGCGTCTCAACTATGTGATGACACATTTCCATCCCGCCTTTTGGAATACCAGTAGTAGTTGCTATGTGCCTCAAACCATGAATGCTTACGGACCTATAGATTGATGAGTCCAGTATATACACACCCACCCAAAACACCCCGTACTCATACAGCTACTATACTTTACTCGTATGCATTATAGAAAAAAAAGATAATCTATATGGTTGTTCCCGGGTAAGTAAGTGCCTGGATCTGGATTGAGACAAGCCTCGACGCTAGGTTGCTCCCAACTTGCTAGCATTGCTGAACTATCAAGCTGAATATTAGGCGGTAGTGTAAATACATCAATAGACACGAAGCGGTGAGGGCATTGCCTGCCTCATTTAGGCAATGATTCGCTTGATAACGCTGTTGTTTTGCATCACACAGATACTATCGTTGTATTGCTCGATTTGGGCATTTCCCTCTTTCCCACTCTCCTGTATGTCTACTGGAGGTACGTACCTCGACATCCTCCGGCGCCGATTAAAGCCGTCCGGAGATCCGCCGAAACCATCCACCCACTGAAGACAAGAGAAGAAAAAAAAAATAAATGGATATTGGACAGAAAGAGGAGGAGGAAAAAGTCTCCAAAAAAACAAACAACTGGACGAACGGGGAATCGAACCCCGGACCTTTCCCATGCGGTTTAAGCAGCTCAAAGGTTGCTTGATGCTAAGGGAAAATTATACCACTAAACCATCCGCCCATTTGCGTTGTTGAAAGAGTCGGCCGTAGAATACTACATACACTGTCTGCACTGGTAACTAGATGATGACTGGATATATTACAAGAGTTGAAATATTTCTGAACTGATTATACGCATAAGAATGTTACACTGTATGGGAAGTGGGATTGCTCCAAGGTTACGTTCTTTACTGTGCCTTTATCGGACACTTTCACTAAACATCCAAGTCATGGGTTCTGACATGCCAGCGTTGTACGCAAACATGGCGTCTGATACCTGTGAAGCAACAACGTAAAGATACAATTAATTAGCAACATGCCATAAGACAAGGGTAGAGGAATTGAGATTTCGAAAGAGCCTTACCAAGAAATCCCAGTCTGGGCTCTGTGGACGTATGCCCACATCTAATTCATCCCTGGGATCCGCTGCTTCGTCCTGGCCTTGGCCGGCTTTTTCTTCTAGTATCGCGAGGCACTCTTCTACTGAGTCTTCGGCGGCCTTGAGGAACAATGGAGGAATTTCCGTGGGATCAAGACCCTTCATGTGGCCCTCTATGTGGGCGACTATGATGCAGTTGACCATGTAGCCCTTGACATTCGTCTCACCCACTTTGATGGAGTGGAGGCACCATTCTTTAGATTCTTGGATGACGGAGAGGAGGTCTGCTCGGAAGGGTGAAGGGACGAGGCCCCGCTCCTCTCTGAGTTGGTTGTCGAGTTCGGCGGCGACGAGCAAGCTGGCCTGTATTGATGCGATTCTGTAGAAACCCGGCCCGGAGCAGGCGAGGCGCGAGAGGAGGTCTTCCACGGGCAGGCTGGGGACGTTTTGGCGCAGCTGGGGGGCCATGATTGACGAAGTAGGGTAGACTGCGGCCCACGTCTTGAGGACGGCTTCGACGGCGAGTTTGCGGGACAGGGCGTATTTTGCTTGGCGCAGGGCTGGGATGAGATAGGGCGTGTGCAGAGCCGAGATGTGTCGTTGCATGATGAAGTCGACGAAGCGCAAGTCCAGCGGAGAAGGACCGCACGTTCTTCCAGATTGGGATTTGAATCCTCCGAGCGTCCGGCAGAGAGTCTTGTAAGCCGACCGTAACTCGACATCTAGTTCCAGTGTTCTCTCATATGTCCCAGACGAGGAGAGGTCGTTGACGAACCCGACCACCATGAGCCGAGCGGCAAATGTCTTTCGAAGAGCTACTGCAATGGACATGCTGGTGTATTCATCTTCGGGCTTTTCGACTGAGCCCTCGATCATGAGTTGCTCGTCGTCAAAGTTGCCGGGGGGCTCCGTGTCAAAGTCTTCTAGGCGAATGAGCGGAGGGCCGCCAGACGTCAGACTCATTCTTAGGAGCATCTCAAGAATAGTATTCCACAGTCTTCTGTGCATCTCATTTGCAAAGAGGGATCGCTTTGGCAGATGACGCGGATCTCGATGCAGGCCCATGTGGATAGCTCTCCTGACTACGTCGCCTGTTGTCACCCAGACCGAGTCGCCGGAGACACCAACGGATTCCCGAGCCAGCAGCAGCAGTATCTGAGTTTGTATAAACTGAATGCCTAGGCGGGCTTTGAATTCGGGTTCTGCTGCCCATGTCATCGCTTCGTACACCCAGCGGATGGCTGAGGTGCGCATGGACAGCTCATCATCATAAGACATTGCGCCAATGGCCAATATGATCTTGAGATGAACAATGAACGCTATGTCGGGATAGGCTCCCGGTTCCCATAATTCCTCGTAGTCCCTCCTGAAGGACGGGAGATGCAGAATCCTGTATATGTTCTCGGTTGTCTTTAGATAGCAATCAATGAGTTTGTCGCAAACTTGCTTTTCAGGCAGCTCTTTTGTTGGTATGGTCGGCCATGCAGGGGTTCTCTTGGCTTTTATGACCCTCGCCAGGGCCTTACACTTTAGCAACAGGGGGTAGACATTGGACTTGCTCTCTAAAAGATGAATCTCATTCATGACAAACATGCCTTTGAACTGAAACTGAGGTGAGTGATGTTCAGGGTCTCAACAAGGCTGGGTGAAATGTCTTGCCTACCGTCTGGAAGATGTTGATCCAATGGCTCTGACCAAAGAACCGCGTCTTATGCGTGACGCTCCGTATAAGCCCGGCACTGGTCGAATCCGACGGGTTGTCACGGTGAAAATGAACGGCTCCTCCAGTAATGTGAGATGCGTTGGCAAGAAAATCCGAGTCGGGAACTGCATCCACGGACTGAATCAGAGGCTCTGACGCACCTTCAGATCGATCCAGATCGAAAATACTACGCCCGTTCCCATCAGAAGTGCACAAGCTGAGTGTCAACTCATCTTGGCTTCCAGAGGCCAGAGGACTGGTGGCGTTTCTCGATGCTGCATTTGAACCGTGATTTCGTATTGCCAACACGTCATTAGGATTGGAATCTCGATGAGACTGTGCTTGAGGACGAGATTCAAGAGAAAAGACGCCGCTTTGGCTGCGTCCAGGCGATTGTCCGGCCCCCAGAGGTTGCTCCACCAGGTGGTGATTCTCATAGACGCAGGTCTCCGTTTTTGACCGGATACAGTTGCCACAAGGCCGTTGCCTGTTACACCTGAGCTTGCGCTTTCTACAGAGCGCGCACGATCTGTAGTTTTATTTCATCCCCAAGTTAGATGAGATGTCGTGGAATGGAAGCTGAGGTGCATTACTTGCATTGCAGGTCTCCGTCGTCGTCGCTCTACTTCGACGACCACAGTTTTCGGTCCATGATCCATTGGCTGGCCGTCTTTTCGGAGTAACTCTAGATTTGGTAATCGGTATTTTCGATACGACTCGAGTTGCAGGTAATGGAAGTTGAGGGATCGAGCGACGGCTCATTACCTCACGGACTCGGGAAATTCCCAGATGGGGATGGATGTCCGAGTCGGACCGGATTTTGATTTTTACCAGCTGCCAAATCGTCCGGACATAATGACTCAGCTATTTCCTAATTTGGCAGAACCCCGACTTACACGCAATCCCACCAAGAAAGCTGTTGGACAGGCTGAAAAGTTGCCTGCTCAATGGCACAATGGCAGAATTCCATCTCCGAGATGTGGATTAAGGAGTCTGCTCATACGGCATTTATCGGAGACCGAGTCATTTATTCGGGGCCTCGAACCGTTATTTCTTTTATTATAAGAGACGAGCGTTTCCTGGTTATCAATCGCATCTCCCTCCACCATGATCAAGCTGTGTTCACCATTCCCAACAGGTTCTAATCAGATCCAAACAAGGATACTTTGAATCGCACCATCTTTCACCATGTCATCCAGTTCGTCAGACGAGAAATCGACACCTTTTTCGGAAGAGAAAGCGGGCCTTGGTCAGCAAGGCTTGCCTTTGTCTACGGACGAACTAGAGCCCGCGCCTGATGGTGGTCTCCGAGCATGGCTCGTCGCTCTTGGAGCTGCTTCCATCTTCTTCTGCTGTCTAGGCTTTTCCAATTCTTTCGGCACGTTTACTCAGTACTACTTGACGCACCAACTGAGCGACCGATCTCCCGATGATGTGGCCTGGATTGGTTCGCTATCTGCATTTCTGCAGTTCTTTGTAGGAATGATTGGAGGCCCCATGTTTGATCGTTATGGTTCAAAGGTATGTCTACTATCCATGATACAAAGAAAAGTCATCATCGCCTTGGAGCTTTGCATAACTAACCGTGTATCAGGTTATCCACCCAGCGGCTGTCATTTATATCTTCGCCGTCATGATGTTGAGTCTATGCAAGACGTACTGGCAAATTATGCTCGTTCAGGGCGTCCTCATGGGTGCTACTATGGGATTCCTGCAATTCCCAGCCATGGGCAGCTTGTCGCAGTACTTTGACAAGAAGAGAGCTGCTGCTTTCGGTCTGGCGATATCTGGTTCCTCCATCGGCGGCATCATTATGCCTATTGCCGTGTCCAAGATGCTCAACAGTACCTCTCTGGGCTTTGGATGGATAGTGAGGATTATTGGATTTCTCATGATACCATTCATGGCGTTTTCCGTCGCAGTCCTCAGAGCTCGTCTGCCACCAAGCGCCGCATCATTCCTGCTCCCTTCAGCGTTCCTCGAAGCAAGGTACAATTTCATCGTCATCTCCACCTTTTTCGTCTTCCTCGGCATGTTTATGCCCATCATCTTCCTTCCAACATATGCCGTGTCAAAAGGCATGGGCGTAACGCTTGCTGGCTACTTACCCGCCATCCTCAACGCCGCATCTACGTTTGGTCGTATTATCCCTGGCGTGCTGGCGGACAAGTATGGGAGGCTGAATGTGTATGCCTTTGGGTCATTCATCACCAGCATCGTCATTTTCTGTATGACGGCGACAAAGAACAATGCGGGAATCATTGCATATGCCGCCGTTTTTGGCTTTACTTCTGGGACAATCATATCCGGAGCAACGGTGTCCATCACAGGATGTGCCAAGGACCCACGCAATATCGGTACTTATACCGGCATGGGGTTGGCATTGGGTGCCATTGGTGCATTGATAGGGCCTCCCATCGACGGTGCTTTCGTAAAACACTATGTTGGATTCTTTGAAGCAGCCATGTTTAGCGGCGCCATGTGCCTCTTTGGAGGCATTGTCGTTCTCATGGCCAAGCTTGCGTCCCCTGAAGGGTTCTTTAGTAGATCATGAGCCGGTTGTAGAGCATTTGCTAAGCGTATGAGGTTTTAGAAAGGAAATCGGGATGAGATCAAGATTGGAAAGTACATCTCAGCTCACTGATATTTGGGAAATAAAGATAATAATAGAGGCTCGGTGTTTATTTAGGAAGACAGATGTTATAGTTGCTTCAACTTTCTTTTTTTTCTTTTCAGTAAATATACACAAATTCGTCATTCTCGCGGTCTGTGAGGTCCAAGAAGGCGTTTTGCCCAATGTGATGCTCTCTCTCACCGGATCCCTCACCATCTTGAAGCAACCCATTCTCGTGATGCCGGGCTGTGCGGTAGTGGTTTTGCATAGATCGATCAATGATGACTGCCTCCTTTCCGTTGCGCACGCGTGCCCTAGCTTGCAACTTATTGAGAAGAATGAGATTGGCCCACTGGATTAGTATCACTCCAACCAAGGCTGAGAAGACACCAAGGCACGAGCGTAGACCAGGTTTATACGCAGGCGCGTCTCTGTCGTTGAACAGAATGGGGCCGATAATATTACCGACAGAGCTAGCCGCGTTGTACACACTCATGATGATTGACTTTTTCGTTGTTCCAGCGGTATTGCCTACGATCCAGGAGACGATGAGAGGGTTACCTGAAAAGATAAAGGCCAGAAGATAGTAACCAGCAAGTAGTGCTCCCTGGCTTGAATCTCCTCGGGGGACGCAGTACAGAATAACCAGTCCGGCCACAACCGGCAACATGAAGACTGCCAATATGGCCCCCTTTATCTTTGCTTTTTGAGCTAAAAAGCTTGCGAGAAGAATGAGAATAGTTTGGAGAGCGCCAAACGGCATGTTGAGCAGGCTGGCCTTGTATTTGTCAAAACCGAGTCCATTGATGATGAGAGGGCCAAAAGTGTTGGTAACGCTGGTCCCTATATTGAGCAACAGCGTGATTCCAAACCAGAGATACGTCTTGGGCTCTAGAGCCAGCCTCGATGGCGTGTTTCCATTTGAACTCTCGGTTACCAGTACCTGTCTGGTTGGCGCGAAGCCGCTCGATTGCCTTTGGTTTCTCCTCTTCGGTCAGAAACCTTGCAGAGAGAATGTCGTTGTCCAGTTTCCAGTAAACAAAAGGGACAGAGACAACGGTGAGAAGGCCGACAAAGAGAAAGATGCTGAGTCGATACTGCGTTAGCCAAGTCCCCCACGCTCTAGTCCAGACGACGAGTACTTACATTTGCCACTCCCTCAAGACTTTGGATTCGATTCGTCCGAGACCATACGAAACGGCGGCAGCAAAAATCGTAGCGGCGCCGTTGGTTCCATACCATGCGGCAACACGGATCGGCTGCTCAGCTCGTCGGTACCAATGACTCGTGATGACGCTGAATAAAGGCAAACAACCACCCTCGAACAAGCCGAGGAAGAAACGAGTTGCCATTAGCCCCGAAAAGGTGTTGCACGCCGCCATTGATGTTTGAGCGATGCCCCATCCGAGACAAAGGACAGGCATCAAGATACGGTGAGGCACCTTGACGATGAGGAAAGACGAGAATGGCTGGCATATCAGCTGGGCGATTGGGCCGATGGACCCAATGAGAGAGTATTGTCCGCCACTGAGGTGCGTGTCTTCTTTGAGCCCGTATGTCGCGCCGAATCCCAGCACGGATTTGTCCTGTGCCCGTCAGATTCTATCCCACGCGTCTGGCCGAAGTCTTACAAGAATCTGAAGGAAATAAACCCAAACCAGGATGACCAAGATGACTCGATCAGTCTTTCGCAGAATCCGACGGTTCTCTTCCTCGGACACTTCAATCTTTTGGTCGCCGATGATGGCCAGGGCGCGATCAGCTCCCTTCTTACTGGATTGGCCATCTCGTCGAGAAGGGCCCGGGAGTTGGCTGTGTTCTGCGTGCTGCACTTCTGTTGGCTGCTTATCGTCGGGGGAATCCATCACTGTCGTTGTTGTTGTTGTTGTTGTTGTTATCGTCCTCGATAATTGATGATGGTAACTCTATTCAATGCAGTAAAAAGCAGAGGACGCGGAATAGGACATGGATGAAAAGGAAAGAAGGCACCAAAACTGGCTTGCACGCAGTAAAAAAAAAAAACCACCAGCGCTCTGTGATGATCTTGTCCAACCATCGTTGGTCAAGGGAGGTTCACGCCGCACCCTTTATATTGATGGTTAGGTATCGGTTTATCTGCCTCTGCCGTCGGTAGTTCAGGCACTTCTGGGCCAGCCATCCGCTAAAGATTGCCCAAACGGTTCAGTGCTGGGGGGCTTTTTGCTGCACCCCGCATTCTAGACTCTAGCGAGGGGGGTCCGCTAGAGGCACGGGACTTGGTTTCCATCCATAACATTTGAGTGCTGAGATTACCGACAATATTATCAGATCAAACCCGCTTCTTATAAGTTCAGATGCATATGCCTTGTAGCGAGACTTCTCCCTTATAGCTGATGCTAGAGTATGGCAAACGTTTCTTCTCCCTTTCAAGCAGCGGTAATGTTTGTAAGGAGACTTCATTGTCCCGACGGCGAGACAGCCAATCGCAGCCAATCTCTAGATGAGCCGGATTTATGCGCCCGTTTGGAAAAGATAGACTACCAAATGCTACCATGCTACGCTGGACGCTTCGCTTATGACGTGTGCAGCGTCTGATTGAATTGCCGAGAGCCTAAATCAACGTGACAAGGGCTATGACTCGTCAGGAATGCGGAGGAGGTGTCCCAAAACCCCAAGGCCAAAGAGGGGGATGACGAAGAAGCCATTGATTGGATGACTATTCGTACATGTAGGCAATACAACAAGATGCGACAATAATTCACTCCAACTGGGTCGAAATGTGTATTTACTTATGAGAAACCAAAGTATCAAAATTGACATGGAGTAACTATATCTACTTCATATTGCGCTTGGGTGTTGAAATGTATTACTATAGTGGTAACGGATCATCTATCGGATAGACTTGATCTATACATGTGTCTTCATACTGTTTGGATTACAACGCTGTGTACTTGCCTTGGCGCCCGAAAAGAATGTAGAGATACTATGTCTTTCCAAAGGTTATCACATGGATGTATATATGCTCAAAAGACATGGGCGTTTCTCTACTCGCGACTATTATTTAATGTATGTTGGTATGTTTTCATGCATAATTGTTGCTACAAACCTCAACGCAGATCGTCTTCGAGGAAATATGGTTCAAATAGGATTATGAACAACTCTTATCAAATGAAATCGCGTACGGCTATAGATATCGCTGTGAACAACTTGAACTACCTATGATCCTAGCTGCATGACGTCAAGAGCTGATATTCATCATAGACCCTTGTTGTTGATATTAGGAGATGACATTGGGAGATCTCTCATGGGGCGTTTTGATGTCTGCGTCTCAACATATCAGAAGATAATTGGAGCACAAGTCTCATTTTGTATTCTTCATTGCCATGGAGGTTGACGCGCCGTTTCGAGTTTCGATAGCCCCGAAGCCATGCTTAAAACTAAACTTTTCAAGGATGTACACTTGACTACTGGGTCTATTCGGCCACTGTTGTCAAGACATTCCCATGCTCCATTCTAATTTGGTTTCTTTTAATAGAAAAGCCACGGCGACCGCTACCATGGGTCGAAACCCCAATCCCCGTTTGGGTCCGTTTTTCCGAAGCAAGGATCTGCTGAGTTGGTGCATGTGGACGCGCACTCACCACTGACTCAATTGCAAAACAAAAGGGTGGAAAGTTGAACATGGCCCCGACGCCGCCGGACCATTTAATATCCACTGAATGGATAGTTTTGCACAAGATATTATGGAGTAAAACGATGAATAAAAGCTGCGTCTGATTCAGTCATTGCCGGGTAAAGGGGGAGGAAGCTCAAGGGACAGCAGAGGGGCCATTGTAGACGGGCTTGTAAGCTTTACGTACGCACCAAGCCTGTGTCTGCATATATGCAAGTGCTCAGTTTAACTGGGGAATCAGAGATTGCCATGTTCCATTCTCTTGGCCGTGCGGGCGTGTTGGATGCATGCAAGCAATGAATTTGATGGTAAGCAATCTCGATCTGTACCGGGCCTTTGCGGGCTGTGGAGCGCAAACCGAGAAGCTTGTCTTTGCCACTACGTAGCGACCTCGTATCAAAAGAGAGGTCGAGTTGTTGGCATTGGCTGTCATGAAAGGAAAACAAACAGATGATCTATCCGAGACGGGTGTTTGCTGCTTTTGGCTTGAAAGAAGAGCTGTAAAAGCATTGATAAGCTGATCGTCCTCGACATCATCATCTTATTTGTCGGCTAGATATTGTCGGATTGCTAGCGTGCTAGCTTATCTACTGTATGTGCGGCCAGCCGTCATGGCCCCTGCAGACAATTAACTTGCCATGCCACGGACAACTCATGGGAATCGCGGCCGATGGCTCTTGGCATCGGGGCCCGAGGCTTGTGCCTGCGTACGTACGTGTCTCCCACAGTCTGCGGGCCCGGACCGGGACTGGGTAGCAGTGGGACACACGGGGCCGGCAGCACAGTGAGAAGACGGCGCTGAACCGGACAGCGACAAGGCCCGAGCTGAGGTTTGCAAAGGCAGCACGAGCCAAGCCGGGGCTGAACATTGACGCAGTGGATGCATGCAAGAGCTGCACCTTGATCAAGGCGGAAGCGGCGGGTAACGAGTGCGGCCCTGTCCTGTCCTGTCCTGTCCTGTCTCGCGGTATGTCGTCTACTGCGGTGACGGTGACGGAGGCCATGCACGATGCCGATCATTCGCAGAGAGGGGTCAAAGCTCCGTCCTCGTACACCCAGGTATGAGGCCATCGCCGGTATCAGCCAATTGTTTGTTGCGAGGCGGACACCTGCAGGACTCTGGCACGATTTCACCCCCCCTTGGTGATGCCGCCATCGAAGCAATGGCCCTCGCATCTCCTCCCCGAGCACAAGCAAAGTCGAGTCAGCCAAGAGCCAGGCTCTGGGAATCGGTGAATGCGACTCGCCGCCTCGGCGCGCCGAGACGTGCTCCAAGTGTCCCGCATGCTGGCTCCACCGCGATCGTCAGCAACCCTGTCAGACTTCAATGGTTATAAAAAGCTTGAGGGGAGAAAATCAAGGAAATCGCACAGCAGCTGGTGGGCCTATGGATCCACGTCGGCCTCGGCGGCTCTGGGTCTTGCAACAACTACCTCGTTGTCGTCTGACGAGGTGGGAAAAAACGAGGTTCTGGTGGGATCAATATTGAGAAATGGAGCAGCTTCCAGCGTCTTCTGTGCCTTTCAGTGACATGTGGCAGAAGGCGGCTAAGCTGGAAGAGGCACTCCGGAGGCTGCAGAGATGCCCTGAAGGCGCTGCATGGCCGGCGAAAAGCGCACCGGTGGGCGCCACAGAGGGTTTAGGTGGACAAAACGGGCATCATGGCGCTGTCTGTCCCTGGCAGCCCTTGCCGGAACATGCTCGCCTCGCCGGGCAGATTTTTTACTAGCCACATTAGTGGTCCTATCCGTGCTATCAGTGACTACAGGTTCTGCTAGTAGTTTGAGGCTATACTCGACTCCGTAGTGCTAACACAACATGGAATTAGTAGCCAGCAACTAGTTTTTGCCATCAAATCATGAAGAGAAGAAAGAAAGAAAAAAACTCGCTCAAGGAATGGAAACGTCCGTCTCCTCTTTTCCCCCTTGCGTCTGTTTTTTAAGCCTCGATCCCCGCCGTGGGCTGGACAGAACCTTGTCTCTCGTTGAAATTCTTGGCTGGCCATTCTTTGCTTTGCTTCTCCCAGAACAAACGGCATCGTTTCGTCACTCGCTCCACAAGGCCGTCACTTGCGTCAGCAAACACCACGCCGATCACCTCGGACCCTGTGCTTCTGACATCGACGTTATTGTATTAGGGCCAGCATTGGCTTGCGGAGAGCCTCCCGTTGGATCCGATGTCTGAGTGCCATTGATCCTTACTCGATCCAGCACATTTGATCTGTCTCCCCCTCTCTGCATCTGTGTCTTTCTCTGGTGCTCTTATATACATACTATACCACGGCCAACGATTTCTGGGTTTTCCCCGTTTGATCCACCGTCCCTTTTTTCGAGCTTGAGCCAACTACATACAGACGCTTCCGACTGCGGGACAGTTTGATAATTCAAAGTCACCATGGCTGGAGAGCCATTTCCCCCCCGTCCCTCCCCCTCCTGCTGCCCCTGCCTCCTCCCACCAGTACCGCGCTTCTTCAGAGATGAATCGGATTGAAGAACACGACGGTGAGGCGTATGACGGCAAGTTTGACGACCAGTACGACGAAAAGTATGATGACAAGTATGAGGCTCCGACGCTCGACACCTTCAACACCCTGAATACGCTGGCCCCTACTCATGATGACGGCAATGGTGCTGTAACCCCGATAAGCCAGCGTGCTGAGGCGAATCGCCTCAACGATGATCTTGAACTTCTCCGCGCTGAGCGCATGGTCTCGAACCAGGAACACGACCAAGCCTCCAAGTCACGGACAAGAGGCCGGCATCACAACCCCGAGCCTGAGGATGCCTTTAACCAGACCCCCACAGAAGCTGCGCCGGAGAAGAAGAAGAACAAGGACGCTGCCCTCTATAAACTATGGCTCTTCATTAGCAAATTTCCTCGTTTCTTCCGGTACATCATTTACCTGATCCCTGGCGCCGCCTTGCTACTGGCCCCTGTCCTGCTCGGCACGTTCAAGTTCAATGGGACTGAGCACGCCGTGGGCGGCACGGGAGGCGTGTACATCATGTGGTTTGGTATTTGGCTCGAAATTGTGTGGTGCTCGCTTTGGGTGACGCGGATGATTACGAATCTTATTCCGCCTCTATTCCATAGTGTTGCTCGAATGGTCGGATCGACCAATGCTCACAAGTGGCGGGACATTGGACAGCGTCTCGAGCTGCACACTGCCATGTTTCTATGGTTCCTCACCATTCTCATCTCCTTCAAGCCCACCATGGACGGACATCGCGCACCCGTGCCAGATGGCGATTCGGGAAACGTTCACATGCACTGGATCAGCGTCGTCAACAAGGTCATCATTGCTCTCTTCGTCCTGGCCGCGCTCAACTTTGTGGAAAAGATTCTTATCCAGTGGATTGCCCAAAGCTTTCACCAGCGGACGTACGCCACTCGAATCGAGAACAACAAGGCCGACATCCGCCAGCTCGTCTGCCTTTTCGAGTTTGCAAAGTCCAAGCTCGAAAGCACCGATGCCTTTTGGAAGGGCAGCGTCGGCCATGCCTCTAACAGCGGGTTGCAGACACCCATGAAGACTTTCCACAACAATGCACGTCATGTGCTGGGCAAAGTTGGACACGCTGCCGGCAGAGTCGGCAATGATCTTTTGGGTCGAAAGGGCGCTGACAATAATCACCCTCGCAGGATAGTAGCTGAGCTGCTGCGCAACACTGGCTCGGCGCATACTCTAGCGCGCCTCATCTATCGCAGCGTAGTTCGTGAGGGCCGCGAGACTGTTCATCTGGAGGACCTACAGGCTGGCTTTGCAACCCTGGAGGAAGCAGAAGCGGCGTTCAGCATGTTCGACAAGGATCTCAACGGTGACATTTCCATGGATGAGTTTGAGGCTGTCTGCAACGAAATCCACCTCGAAAAAAAGGCCATCGCAGCATCGCTCAAGGATCTCGACTCCGTCATCCAGAAGCTTGATAAAGTTTTTCTCTTCGTCATCGTCGTCATTGCCGTCATCGTCTTCGTCGCCATCCTATCAGACTCGACGGCCGCCGGCCTTGCGTCTGCGGGCTCCTCCATTCTCGGTCTGGCATGGATGCTCCAGGCGACAGCCCAAGAATTCCTCCAGTCCATCATCTTCGTCTTCATCAAACATCCGTTTGACGTGGGCGACCGAGTCACCATCTACGGCAACACCGGAGCCACACTGACAGGTGATGACTACTATGTCACTGAAATCTCCCTGCTCTATACCGAGTTCAAAAAGATGCAGGGTCACATTGTCCAAGCCCCGAACTCGCTGCTCAATACCGTCTTCATCCTCAATCAGCGACGATCCAACGGACTTTCGGATGTCATCCCCCTCGAGATGCGATTTGGGACGCCGGCTCACTTGATCGACGACCTCAAAGCCAGGATGCTGGACTTCGTCAAGGACAACAAGCGGGACTACCAACCGAGCATCATCACCGAAATGACTGGCTTCAAGGAAGTACGGTCGTGCACTATGAACATGGTCTTCTTCCACAAGAGCAGCTTCCAAAACGAACTTCTTCGACTGAACCGCCACAACAAATTTGTCACGGAGCTCATGTACCAGATGGTCCAGGTGGGCATCGAGGCACCCCTCCGAGTCGACCCTGGTGGAAGCCGAGAGCATCCCATGTACTGGGCAAATATGCCTGCGCCGCCTGCATACGGTAGTAGCAACGGCGACACTGCGTCCCAGGGCCGACCTCGAGCTACCTCGAGCATTCGCAGTGTGCCGAATCAAGAACCCATCACTGGAGGGTTCCAAGACGTATTTGAGAAACGACGAGAACATGTCCACATGCAGAGGATGGCTTCTATCCGAGAGAAGGAGAGGGGACTGCAGGAGGAGTCTGAAGCAGCGGTGCATTCTACTACATCAGCGCTGGCCCCAGCCATGTCCGTCGAGTCTCAAACCCAATCGCGGTCTCGCATCTTTGGGCGCGCACGGAGCGGAACTAGGAGCATCAACAGTCACAAGGACATGGTCTAGCCCTGTGGTGCACTCCATTTTATGATATTGACGGCCGGCCCCCATTTTCTGCCTTGTCCTTTGTTTTTCTTTGTTTTTTAATGAATCTAGAGCATAGATTGAATGGTTGGCTGGGGCCAAACCTTGAACGATGTCATTGGGTTTATTCTGGTTGAAGCGATTTACTCTCCCTATCACTCTAGCAAGCTTTGCATTGCATTTTTTCTTTCTTTTACGGACACCCGGATGGTCAGGTTGTTGTTGGGCAAACATCCCTGGTGGCGCAAAATGATGACCTATTTATTTGCATGGATAACGCGGTGCTCACTGGCTGAGACAGGTGATTGGAAGCAGCAAAGTATGTTGCATCCATATAATGAATGGTTAATATGGTATGGGTCAGAGAGAACAGAATGTAGAAACTACATGTGTAGAGATTAGATGTATAAAGCAGCCACAAGCACCTGCACACCAATTGAAGTAGCCAGACATGATGTCCTCTTTCTGGCATTGATGAAATCTCTTTTGAAATTTGAGTTGCATTTCATTCTCGTGAAGAGGCTCGAGAGAATCGTCAACTTCTAGATGAGTGTAATGGCCCTTTCCAGCGTCAAGATGGACGGCCAGACGCTCTCGAACCACTCCTCCCTCTGAGCCTGCGCATTGTGTGTAATCGTCATCAGCCCTATTCTCTCAAAAGTACCAGGCTGGCCCTTGACTTCCGTCAACACCAGAAAAGCATCTGCATCGATTCCCCTTTCGCCAGTTTTCGCCTTTCGTACTCCACCGCCTCGCCCTTCAAAACGATGAACATGTAGTAAATGGCATGGGGCGAGCTTGCACGACCCTTTGCCAATGCACGAGAAGAAGCCATATCGGGCCGCGTCGTCAATCAGCGCATCGGCAAAGAAGCCAAGGCTTGCGCCCATCACGTCCAGCCGGGGCTCCGTGAACTCGCACGGCACCCAGCCTTGTGCTGGCAACGGAAACGTCTCATTCGTATAAAGAGTGTAATCCGCGCGGGGGAGACCAGCCTTGCCTTTCCTACCGGCCGGCGTGGTGCATCCTCGACAGCGAATGCGCCAAAAGGCACGTCCCAGAGATGCCTTGAGGTGGATGAAGCCAGAGGTCACTTGGCCAAAGTCGTCTTGCCCGGCGACGACACATTCTGCCGCTTCGATTTTGCCATCAAAGGATTTGGAGAATCGTGTTGCGGGAGCGAGGAAGCCCAGCCCAGACGGCGAATCGATGCTTGCCCATGACCAAGACGGCGCTCTCCAGTCTTGACCTCTTGGTCGATGCTTTGAGAGCGGTGCTCGTACATACCAGAGTAAGCCCTCCATCAAGGTACCGCGCCAGATGCCCGCCAAATACCCATCGCCCATGTTTTCAGCAAGGATTCTGGCCGTCGCGGAGAGCGCGGGGAGCTTGTCGGATCCCTTGGTCAGATTGAGCTTTGCATATGTTTCGACGACTTCCATCCAGTTGCGGTACAGGAGATTGGTGAAATCTTGACCGACAAGACCGCCGCCATGCTCGTCCGGCTTCAGACTCGCCGGCCCCTTGAGACTCGCCACGTTCAATCCTCTCGGGGCGGGCGAGAAATGGGGGGCTATCTGGCCGGAGCCGCATTCGCATTGGAGTGTCTCCTGGCATCCGACTTGGAACTCGGATTTATTGCAGTAGAGGAGGCGGCGAGAGAGCATTCGTTCTTGGTACACCCATGCGCGGCTGAAGAGAGGGAAGTGCTTGAAGAAGGATGCTTCCATATTTTTGGTGCTCTTTCCGGCACCGTTGCAATCCCTGATGCCGACATATACATCTGGTGATCCCAACTCTCTTATGACGATGCAGTGATCCGGCCTCGTCTTGGAGAAACATCCGCCAAACGACCCGGGGGACGCGGAGGCAGCTATGGTGATGTAGCTGTTCCGGTATATGTTGCCCATCTTGGTAGATTCTATTTCCCAATCGCTGCGAGAATCCTGAATGATGCAAAGGGAATCGATCCATAGATATTCGATGCAGAGCTTTCGGCATAGAATAACGGCATCTTGAAACGTCTTGGGCAGTTTTGTCCATGGAATAAAGTCGTAATAATCGTTGATGGTGGATGATAGTGTTTTTGAATGAATCAGCGTCGGATCGCCCCAGCAGTGAGAGAGACAGGCATATGTTCCAGTCTCGCCTTCAGTCGTTACGAGTTTGATCCCAACATCAGCGCTGGAGTTGCTGATTTCGGTCACATGAAGGAGTCTTTTGGGAAGTGCCACGTTCCGCCCAGAGTCGCAACTCGAGTGACCGTCTTCACACTGTTGTATCAGTTTGGATGCTCTTTCGAAAGACGTGGAAGAAGATGTGTCTCCAGTCAGCAGGCCTGATGGAGGCATGCCAAAGACTCTCATCTTTGCGCCTATTCAGAGGTTAGTTATTAATGGAATCTAATTATATATCTCATACTAATGAACCTCTGGGATAAAAGAATTGAACATGTCGAGGACTCTCATTCTTGGGCGTGACCTCTAACGTAAACTGTGCCCCAGTCCATCTAAGTTGGGTATTGTGCGGGCTGAATTCCGGGTAGGCTTCGAACATTCCCAACAAGAGGAGGCTCAGAAACTTGCATCCTCTGCACCCACGGCCTGCCGAAAGAGTGACATGATCAAACTGGAATGGAGCCGTGTTGAACGAGGGTACTTTGCGATGCCTATGGACAAGGTTAATCGAAGGAAATTCACTGGTTGTGGGCTACTTGCTTGTCGCCTGAAGGGTTTGGGCAATTCAAGGTGCAGTTGGACGTGTCTGACGTGAAATAGTCTACATCTATTTGATCTGCCCTTGCATGATTTGCCAGATTCATGACATCTTGAATGGAGACTGCGATGGATTCCATTTTAATAAAGAAACGGGCGGAATAAGTGAGATCAATGTGTCAATCTGGAAGGGGGAAGAGGAGATTCGAGTACCCCGCGGATTGCATCAAATGCCTCCCGTTTTGATGCTGACAAGAGTTTCAGGTTGGAAGTGAATTAGTATCAATCAATATTTGTCTATGGAGCAACATCGCATTGATATTACCGACTAATCCGTATGGAAATCGAACTGAGAATCTTTATTGCCTGTTCATCTACAACTACCTAGAGTAATAAAGGAAGAGATGCGGCATAAATGTCATCAAAGCTCCGCCAAAGCAGAGGATTTCCAGATGATGACTTGGGGCTGTGATGGTGTGACAACGACAAGGGCAAGCTGCTGACCCATGCGGAAAGGCTTCCAGGTTGCACTCTTATACGAAGCATTGTTGATACATGACCAATGGCAGAGACGGACGAATCATGGAAGCTTCCCATGGAACAAAGCCCAAGTGTGCCTCACAAGGCGTCCATTGGATGGATGCAGTTGCAATTCCTGTTTCAATAGTGATTGATCCATGGATCCATTCATGGCAGCCCCCGCCTGGACCCTTCTCGAGCCCCAGCCGCAGTGGCTTGGATGGTTAGCAGAGCGGCATCAGCTTCAGCTCATTTGCTGCATTTGCAAGCTGTCAGCTCTTTGTTTATTTTTATCTTTTTTTTAATCCATCGCCAGCGAGCAGCTTGGCCCTTCTCGTTCTGGTCCCTGCTGCTTGGATCCTTTGTCCGGACGCTTCTCATCGTGCGAGAGACATTGAATACCGGTCCGCTCGGGCGATTCCTGCGATCAAATACGGCGCTTCCCCATGCATGGTGTCGACGATTCTTGCTCTTCCGCGGCGATGCGACAAAGGAGCGGCTGAACGAGACGAGACGATCCGATTCGACACGACGCTTTCAGACACGCATCCGGGCCGACACGCTCTGCATTCTACTTTATGATACGACTGGCCGAGGCAGCTTGTGCGTTTGTCGCTTGTTTGGACTGAAGAAGAGAGCAGCGGCTCATCATGGCCACTCTCCCAACTGGCTGGGAGTGGGACTATGACGGCAGTCGATGGCTCTACCGATACAAGCCCACCGGCCATGTCCAGTACCATTTCCCCAACGCAGGCGACGAGTTCCCCGACTACATCGACGCCAGGTCTCCGGCGCCAGACCTCGCGCCCGAGGAGCGGCTCGAGTCGCAGCAGCAGGTCAAACGACATGCGAGCGTCAGCGGGACCCCCGTCCGCGCTGGAGAAGACAGAGATGGATGGAGATCGCGCATGTCCGCAACGGCGCAGCCCGTCAGCGCGGTCTGGGACGGTGATTTCGGTAGAGAGGACAATCATGTGGAGGAGGCCGAGGAAGAGGAGGGCGTGTTTCAGCCCGAGAACTTCATGTTTCTGGGCCCAGGCGCATACACGGATGTAAGCCCGCTGAATGAAGAGGAGGAAGAGGCCGCGAGGAGGACGGTGGTGGGAGAGCTAAAGAGTGGACAATCGACGGAGAATAGAGGTGTCAGCCCCATGGTGAGCCAGAATACGACGCCAATGGTACGGACGACCGAGGCTGTGGCCAGTGGATCTACGACCGTCGTGGACCAGCGAGCTGTTGAGCCACCAGCTGCGATGCATCATGAGGAGCAAACAACAGTGGTATCCCCGCAGGAATACACCATGGGAAGTGACATCGTGGGAGAGGCGAGTGCAATAGTTGACGGAGGCTACCACTATGAGATGTACGAGCTTCCGGTGGAAACCGCCATCCCGATGCATCTCCAGTTTGACCCCGTGGGTTACGTGGCCGAGATGCCGACGGAACACACGGCATCCGCCCGTGTCGAGACACACCCCGACCCCATTGAACTGGCGGACAACTACGTTATGGCGCCGATTGAGACGGAACCACGGCCTGGCTACGTGGAGCTGCCGGTCGAGTTCCATCCCACGGAGGAGGGAGCTGTGAGACAAGACAAATTGACAGAGGAACAGCAGTTGGAGCTGCGGCGACAGGAGGTGAGGCGACAGCAAGAGGAGAGGCAGCGTGGGGTGCAACAGAGACAAGAGGAGCGGAAGAGACGGCAAGAAGAAGAGTTGCAAAGGGAGCTGCAGCAACAAACGCAGCGGCAGAGTGAGGTTCAGAGACCATCTCAAGAACAAGGCAACGACGTCCCAAACCCCTTCAAGATTGCCAGGAAACCGACGCTTCGGGAATCCAGCGCCGTTTACAATGCCTATGCTGGCAGAGGCCAGACGCAGGAAGACTATCAAGCTTATGCGCCAGGCCAAGCTTTTCAGCAAACCGTACAGCTCGCGAATGCACTTCCGGCGCGGATAATGAGCCCGGCTCTGCAACGAGAGGCATCACTAAACCTGAGCATGAGGCCCCAAGATAACTCTGCTCCCGGGGTGGTCAAATACCCTTCTGTTCTTCGGCCTGCTCGAGGGAAGCCTGGACAGGCGCCGGAGGGACAGGACGCCATGAAAGGCCCAGAGCAAGGTTCCAGCACTGACCTTGCCAATAAAGATGCTCGATCATCGGGATACAGACTCGTTGCACATGGACAACACCCCGCCTTCTATGACACCCGCCCCCGTCCCGACTCCAGCTCCGGCTCCGGCTCCAGCTTCGGCCCCAGTTGTCGCACAGCAAATTCCACCACAGAACCCCCCGGCTCCGGTCCAGCAACCTTTTGGCATCGCAACTGCTCAACCTCCGGCTCCCATACAAAGACCGTACACGACGGAACCAGATCTATCAAAATCCAATTTACAGATTGCTCAACAATATGCTGCACCCCGTCCACTCAA
>MDJU01000294.1:0-38387 GCA_001721665.1 Trichoderma pleuroti
GAATCAATTAGTGACCAACAGTCTCTTGCCCAAGAGCTCAGAGACTTGGCGAGTGCGCAGACGAATCTTGGGGATCTTCTTGTCCATGGGGATGAGGAAGACGCTGTCGAGTCTACGACCTTGTGATGGACCAAAAAGCCCGCCTACTTCCCTCCAACTCAACACACACACCTACACATATTTTCGCCTCCTTTCTCATCTTCTCTTCGCCTATGCTGCCGTTCAAGTCCAAATCCAAAGCCCGCCTCAACTCCATCATGCACTCCCTCCGCCTCCGCCCCGCGCGCGACGAAGACGTCCCCGCCATGGCCGCCCTCGAAGTCGCGGCCTTCCTCGACAGCCCCATGCACAAGGCCATGTTCCCCAAGCGCCTGCGGACCAAGCCCGGCACCCAGGACCAGCTCGAGTGGAACATTTCGCGCATGCGGAATGGCCTGTCAGACCCGAACCTGCACTACCTCGTCGTTCTCACGGAAGCGCCAGAGGAGGGCGAGATCATTGTCGGGTGCGCAGAGTGGTCGGCGCCGGCGGCGGACGAGTACGAGTCTGGTGACAATGAGGAGGAGGGCAAGAGCGCGGAGGAAAAGGCAAAGGATATGGAGCTGAGGCTGGCCAGGTTGCCGCCGTTCTTGGACAAGGGCGCGTTGCTAGATGCCAACGACGAGGTCATGGAGCTGATTGAAAAGTCCAAGGATGCGTTTCGGGGGGAGAATCGACATAAGATGTGGAGTGAGTTTTTGCACAAATATGTCAGTGTTTACGATATGAAGAACAACATGCTAACCATACATATAGCCCTCAACTCCATCTCAGTGGACGGCGACTATCGAGGCATTGGCATCGGCAAGATGATGACGCGGTGGGGCATGGAGCGAGCAGACCAAGACAAGACGGGCATATGGATCATATCGTCTCCCCTGGGCCAGCAGCTGTACAAGTCGCTGGGGTTCAGACAAGTCGCCGAGGGAGCGAGATTGGGCGAGCCGCAGTATCTCATGCTCAAGTTTTACGATCCTGGGACCCAACAAAACGGCGCGAGCACGGTGGCGTGAAGGGGGGGGGGGCATGACAAGATTGAGAGCGAAGCGGGATTTGGCATCTGGCTGGATGGATAGAAGGCGTTGGGGTTTGGTCATTGCGGCTTTTCGCATGAGTGTATTCGTATAAGTGCTTTGGAGTGATTTCGGCATAGGGAGTAGCATTACGTGCATGATATTGAGCATGATACTGGCGCCATCTCTCAATGTTTTGGCCTCATGCCACGGGCACTGCGTCCAGAATGCAAAGTTGAATGTCATAAATTAACCCCCTAGTTTATACAATGTAGATGCGAGCCGTCTACCCCCCCATGACCTTTTTTTCCGCACCCATTCATACAGCGTTGGATACACAAGGCCCCCTTTACCAAAGGTGCCTGCTTAGAATACACTAAAGACAATCCCATAGGATCGATTGCCTTCTTTTTTGCTCCGTCCATCTTCTCCCCCGCCTTTTATTTTATTCTATACCTCATTTCATCGTCTGCCCTTAGTACTCCTTCTTCCGTTCCTTGACATCCTCCGTCAAACTTGAGGGTGAGCTCTTGACCAGCTTGACGCCGGGGAGGTTGTCCGTCTCCGCGGCATCCGAGTTACGACCCCCAACACGACCATTCTCTCGAAGTTGTTGTCGGTCTTCGGCGAGGGCCTCGACGACCTCGGGGGCTTCGGGTGCTGCCACCGCTGCAGCAGGAGCAGCAGACGCCGCCTCCTCGCCGCCTTCGGCCTCAGCAGCGTCGGCCTCTTCAAGCTCGGAGCCGTAAATCTCCGGGTACTTTCGGAAACACTCTTGCATGCCCCTACAATATGGTCAGTCAAACGTCTCTCGCTTCGGGATACATCACCCAGGCTGCTCATACTGGAACTTTTCAATGCAGTCCATGCCCTTGGGCTCCTCAGTAGAGTAGACGAAGCAGCTAAAGGCAGTCTTGAACTCCTCTCCGCAAGGGCCATGCGCCATGCCGCCCAGGCAGGGACAATCCCAGTTAATCTCTCCAGTCTCCGGGTTGAAGGCTCCCTCCTGGCTGGCCTCCTCTTCCAGCGCCTCGGGTCCGCCAAAGCCGACTGCGCTCTGAGCAGGTGCTTCTGACTTGTCGTCGGTCTTGGGAGCGTCTGTCTTCTTGGCAGCCGGCTCAACAGGCTTAGGGCCGACTTCCTTTCGCTTCTGCTCGATCAGGGCGTCGACGGTGGGCAGTTCGTTCTCGGTGTACGGCGCAGGAATGGGCAGGGCGTGAGCTGCTCCACGCATTAGCAACACCACCACGACACTTACATGCGGGATGAGTAACAAGACATACCCTCAGCCTCGTCCGCAAAGACGGAGCTCGTGTTGTAGTAGTAGACACCGGCAACCCGCCAACCCCCACCGAGCCGCAGAGCTCTTCCATGACCGAGACTTGTCTGCGGGAGCCGTCGAGGCAAATCGCCGGGGCGCCGTCCAGACCAGAGAAGTGCGCAAACCGCCAACAGCGGGCCGTGAGGCCGTTCTCAGAGCTGCACGATACATTATAGCGAAGTGATTTATGCGGATGGACAAGCCGGAAGATCAATGAGGGGAAGAGGAACAAGATGACCAAGGAAAGCAGCAGCAATGCCTGCGCAGGCTGGATATGTAATCGCGGGAAAAAAAGAGCTGGATCGGCTCCATGACAAAATCGCCAGATTGGTCAGCGAAACCGAGCCCATCTCCAACTCCGGGCCAAGAAGTGCTTGCTTGTGCCATGCGCCTGTGCGAAAAAAAAAAATTATGTTTGGCCGAGGATTACCCAGGCATGTTGCCGTACCTGGTGGGTCATGCAAAGGGCCATCCATCCATCCATGCTAATTGAATCAATGCACTGAATATGGATGCATTGCCGCAATGACCACAATGGAATGGCCTGAGCTGAGTGCATTGCAGGGCCGCAAACAGCAAGGCGATCAATTGCCCGACCTGGTAGCTGAGAGGCTGGAGGCTGGAGGTACTTTGTTTGCGCTCATGTGATATTCGGAGATCTGCGAGCCTAACTAAAAGGTGCCTTTAGTATGCAGGGCCTCGATAATGCAGCAAATTAAGATTAGTACCAACTGTACGGAGTAGCATCCAAAGTAAAGCAAGAATAAAGAAAAGAAAAAGAAAAAGAATAATCATACTTTCTATCCCTCCAACGCACCGACCAAACAGCTCTTGATTTTTATTTTTATTTTCATTTCTTCGTCTCAACATTCCAGTTGCATCAGTTCCCGACTTAGTAAGCACTTGCTTGAAACAAGCCTCTTGGTACCTGCAGGATTCCGTGCTGAGCGGCCAGGCCAGGGCCTGTCGCAGGTGGTGAGCTTTGACTGAGGCCATTGCTCACATCACAGCTGAGCTCCTTTACGAGCTGAAATCCCAGGTCGTACGGGCGAGCTCAGCGCTCCCTTTTTTTTCGCAACAGAACCTGGAGGGGAGCGAGATTAGTGGCTGGTGGTCTTTTTTTTTTAAACTCCAGCTTGATAAATAGCGCCCCTCTTCGTCATATGCGCATGAGTTTGATTCCCAGCTCTCGACGCCCTTCTCATTCCTTTTCCCGCTGATTGATCCTCGCCTCCCCCGCCACCAAAGCATCAGCCAGCAAGCAAGCAAACAAAAACAAAAAAGACAACCGGCGTGATGGCTTCGGTCTTTGAGTGGCAGCCTAACAGGTTTCTGCAGGACCAGCCAAGTCCTCAGCCTTTTGCCCTCCTGGTGCTCAACCAGCCGCTCAAGAACAGCAGCAACCTGCGCAAGCTTTGGAGACACTGTATGTGCAAATATTGCCCCTCCATGCGCAAGAAAAGAGAAGAAAAATGCTTACCCTCGACACACAGCATCTCTCCGCGTAGCTGCTGACGGAGGCGCCAATCGTCTTCACGAGCTTTCTTCATTCCAAGGCAAATTTGTGAGTATTCATCTGTTTTCCATCACGCCTTGTTTCATCATTGGTTTATCAACTTGTCATTCTTGGAGAGACCATCGTCAAGTGATTGCAAACTGTTGCCTAACAATGTACCTATTTGTAGTCGAACCTGCAAGTCATCATTGGCGATCTCGATTCATTGAGGCCGTCCGTCCACAACTTCTACACCTCCCAGCACACCCCCGCCCAGATCATCCATGATACCGACCAAGAAACCACCGACTTTGGCAAGGCCATCACCTGGATCCGCAAAACGCAGCCCGCCGGAACCGACATCATCGCCCTAGGTGGTATTGGCGGCCGGATTGACCAGGGCCTCAGCCAGCTCCACCACCTCTACCTCTTCCAGCCCGATCCCGCGTACGCAAATGGCCGCATCTACCTTCTCTCCGGGTCCAGCTTGACCTTTCTCCTAAAGGCGGGCACTCATCGCATCCAGGTCAAAGAGGATGGCGAGGAGGAGGTGTTTGGCAAGCACGTTGGAATCATCCCGCTCCAGGAGCCGAGCCGCATCACAACCAAGGGTCTGGAGTGGGACGTCACCGACTGGGAAACGCGGATGGGCGGCAGAGTTAGCACCAGCAACCATGTTCTCCCCGAAACCAAGGTCGTCGAGGTGCAGACGACAAAGGACGTCCTCTTCACGATAGCGCTGAGCAATACCGAGGGTGAGGAAGACGGATAGTGGATGTGCTTGGAAATGATATTGCACCATCTTTTCGATAGCTTCCAAAGAAATTATAAACGGCCTTTTTGCTTCCTTGATATCCATACCTAACGCCAGGGCGCCTCTCCACGTGCACAGTCCCATCATCGTAAAAAGTGAAGAACAAGCCAGCAAAACAAGAAGAAGAATGATGACTCCCGCGACAAATATCCACTTGTCCTCGCGGGCACGGCGCTCGACCATGCGGATCGTGTCGCCGCTCACGCCCAGTGTGTTGGCAACGCCGTACAGGCGCTTCTGCGTGTTCTTCAGCGTTTCGCGCTGCTGGCCCAAATCCCCCAGCACGGCTTGTCCGCGCGCGATGAAGTCGTCCAAGGCGTGGTTCGTATTGCTAAAGAAGTTTTGTTCTCGGAAAGCATGGGCCTCGCGCACCTCGTCGCCAGCGCCGGTCGTCAGCGAAGTACTATTCGAGCTTGTATGTCGGGGCTGGAATGATGAATGCGTCGTCGTTCCGGCGGCATTGGCGTAAGGATTCTCCGGTGTGGCATTGTATGGTCTTCTTCCGAGCAGCTCCGACCGGTTGTGATTGCGTTGTGCCTCTTCCCCGGTTCGCCTCACCACATCGAGGCTGCCACGGAACTCTGACAGCTCCTCGCGAAACCTCTTGACACGCTCATACGCCTCCTCCTGCTTCTTGGGCACAATCTCCTGGCGCGCGAGGCTGTGGTATTCGTCGAGCGACTTTGAAAAGGACGTCAAGGACACGGACACGCTTCCAATCTCGGCGGGCGTTGGTAGGCTCTTGGATTCGAGGTTGGAGAGGTCACTGCGGATGGCCTTGCTCTGCCGCAGCACTGTGTTGTATGCGACATTCTAGGGGGTATGTCAGTATAATTAAAAAAAAACAATAGAGCCATATACGTCATCGCGAATCTAATCTCCCACTTACCATCTTGACGAAGCTGAAGACTTGTGGATGCAGGACTTACACTGTTGATGCCCCCTTGGAGGAGCTATTCGTCCACCAAGGTTCATAATAGGCGCCTGCTTAGTGGACACATCGCTGTAAATCGACGGAACCAGTGGTTTTTCCATGCCGCTGCGCTAGAGGTACTACTAGGTAGGTACCGACGCCATGTATCTTTTTTCTGTAGCTCTTCCTTTGGTGGATCGAGATCGCAGCTAGTGGAGTCGAACCATCTCCATCAACACGGGAATAAGTAGCCGACTTGGCAACATGAATTCAGACGAAAGATGTACTTGTTAATACAAGACAAAGCCCTAATGTCATTGATGAGAATACTCCATTCACCTTGTGTCGAGCAGATCATGGAACTGAGACGCTGGCCAGCGCTGTGCGGTTCATTAGAAATCACGGTATAGCTTCAAAGCACAAGCAAAGCATACCTAGTCGACATTCAAGACATCCATGGCTTGCATCCTTATCTGTTCTCGGCAATGGCAAAAGCGCTGTCCGATACGCGGAACCTCCCGTCGTGCTTTGGAACCACAAAATGACCTGTAGAAACGCGTTCCATCGTGATATACTGCCTATTCAGGCCAACAACTGGATTTTGCCGATCTCGGCACCGAGTGCGGCGACGTCTTCACGGCTCATAGTTGCCGAATACTGACCGATAGAAGAATGGAGAAGGAGCTTGCTTTTTTTTCTTCCTCTTGTGCTTATCCCCGACGTTGGATTTCTTTACCGAGTAGTATAAGTTGCCAGCTTCCAACTGTCGACTCTCAGAGCCTCACGGGAGATGAGATCAACAGCATCAGTATAAGCGCCATGGGATCACCAGAAGATACGACGAGCGCCTCAGAGTCGGAGAAGAACCGACTCTCAGTTGAGATCGCCGACCCAGAAAAACAGCCCGTACCAGTGGAGGAAGCGGTTCCCCCTCCATACTCCATCTTCACGACATGGCAGAAAAGAATGTTGGCTTTTGGAGTCGCCTTTACGGCCTTCTTCTCCCCCATATCAGCTCAGATCTACTTGCCGGCATTGACACAACTTTCGGATGAGCTCAATGTTTCAAGCACCCAGATAAACCTCACCATTACGACTTATATGATCTTTCAGGGCATCACCCCCATGTTCCTCGGGTCTCTGGCAGACAGTGGTGGAAGGCGACCGGCATACATCATCTGCTTCGTGATATACATTGGCGCCAACATTGGCCTCGCTCTGGCTCCCAGTTATGGTGCTATTCTTGGTCTCAGGTGTCTTCAGTCGGCTGGTTCAAGCACTACTGTAGCGCTGTGTATGGGTGTTGTGGCCGATGTCATTACGTCTGCTGAGCGAGGCCAATATGTCGGCTTCACTGTTGTGCCTGTAGTTCTCGCCCCGGCCCTTGGTCCCATCATTGGAGGTGCCTTGTCTCAGACGCTCGGCTGGAGGTCCATATTTTGGTTCCTGACTATAATGGCCGGAGTGGCGGTTTTCCTCATTGCCATGTTTTTGCCAGAGACATGCCGCCATATCGTCGGTGACGGCTCAATCTACCCACCACCTCTGTACAGATCAGGGTGGCAGATCCTAACGTCACGTCGAAACAAGGGTCGTAAAGCTCCCCCTGCAGATAACTCGTTCAAATTCAAGCCGCCCAATGTTCTGGGGTCTCTGCTCATGCTGCTGGAAAAGGAGACCGGATTGCTCCTTGGTACGAGCAGTCTTATTTTCGCCGGGTTTTACTGTATTGCCTCTGCAATGCCCACTCTCTTTAAAAACTCGTATGGATATGACGAGATCACGGTGGGACTAATGTACTTGCCGTTGGCCCTGGGCTCAATTCTCGCTGCTCTGATAGTTGGTCCTGGGATCAACTGGAACTATAAGCGACACTGCCAAAAGCTCGGCATCCCTCTCGACCGCAGCCGCCAGCAGGATCTTTCCACCTTTCCCATTGAGCGCGTGCGTCTAGAGATTGGACTGCCGTTGCTCTGTATTAGCGGTCTCTCCCTGATCGGTTGGGGGTGGGCTATGCAGTATGTCGTCCACGTTTCTGTCCCTTGCATCGTGAGCTGCCTGATGGGCATGGGCATGATTGGCTTCAACAACACGTCCAACACCTTGCTTGTCGACATTCACCCTGGAAAGGCCGGCACTGCGACTGCTGCAAACAACTTTACTCGGTGCCTGGTTGGGGCTGGAGCCAGCGCGGCTATTGTTCCCCTGATAGACGCCATTGGCGTAGGCTGGACCTTTACTATGCTTGGCCTCATTTACGGTGCTTGCGCCTTGCCATTGATGCTCATCATGGTCAAGGGCATTGCTTGGCGGGCTGAGAAGAAGGCAAAGGAAGAACGCAAACAGAAGAAGAAGGAAGAAGCTTCTCAGTGATGGAGTGATGAAATAAAATAACGGTAGACGCTAGAGGCATTTGAACGAGGCGCTATTCGTCGAGATACCCATTTCTCTTAGATTAAAAGCATTACAGCGATTTACATAGACACTTTTTAATATAAATACACAGATTGATCAACTGTTTGTGACTCCGGTGACCATGATGAAGTACCTAGTTACTTACGGATCATCTTCAGAACGGGTAATAACTCCTGAAAATTCAAGTTGCGATTGGGAATTACTATTATCTATTCATTAAGTTGTTTGCTAATCGCATCATTTGTCTAAATTTGAGTTCCAATGCTGTTATCCAGGATACCTTGAGATATCCAATTCTTCATTAAGAATGCCTACATCCAAGCCCAACGCCCCGCGCAGTATTATACCTTGGTAAGGCAATGGCACCGAAACTATAAACAACATGAAATTAAGCATTGCAAACAACTACACAAATTAATATGCTCTTTCTCCTTTTCGATTCTCCATTTCGGTGAATTGTGATGATGAATGGCTCCAATACCTACCCTGCAGCAATCACCAAAACCTCCATGAGCGAATCAGCTCACGCAGATTACTAAGCAGAAAATTGGATCTAAAGATGAGGCTTTGGCTCCAAAAATGTGTTCTGCAAAAGAAACAAAATAGACAGGCGAGCCATGGAACATCTCGACTGGCTATTGTCTTGCTCTTTAACCAGCTGAATGTACTATGGGCGGGAAATGGGGTCCGGATTGATATGGGCTTCCATCTGGGCTCTGTGTTACGGCATTGGTTTGCTGCTCTTGAGCATCTCAACCATTGTGCTGTATAGGCTGTTTCTTCACCCGCTGTCACGAATCCCTGGTCCGAGATTTGCCGCCGTTTCCAACATATGGCATGCGTATCACGCTCGAAATGGACGCATGTTTGAACTGGGCCGGACTCTGCACCAAAAATATGGCGAAGTTGTGCGGGTTGGCCCCAATGAACTGTGGTTTAACAGCCCAGAAGCCTTTGACAAGATTTACAGTACGTGAATGATGCATGGATGATATCTATGCTTTGACATGGGGAAGCTGATGATTCTCAAAGGTAGCACAAAGGGATTCGAAAAGACGGATTTTTATTGTATGTTGAGCCGCAGTGTGATGGTAATCGTGTGCTAATGCATGGCTATAGTGGCAACCAGCTTGAATACGCCCAAGATCGATTGCTTCTTGCGACCTCATTTTTTCGATAGCTTGGATCTACTTTCAGAGCGAGACATGAAGCGCTACCGTCTTCAAAGACGGTTGATTGGGCGAGTTTACCAAACGGCCAATGTGGCCAAGTTCGAAGCAGCAGTCGACGAGGTTATCAAGCAGGCAATTGCTCGACTGGAAGCTCTCGATGGTGCTGAGATAGACTTGAAGGAATGGATGCACATCATTGCCGTGGAGTGTCTTGGAGCTTCAGTCATCTCGTGGTCCCCAGGGTTGCTCAAAGCGGGCACAGACTGGGGATCCAGCGCCCATAGTTACCTTGGCTGGAGAAGGAAGAGCGTCATGGGTCTCTTCCCAACTCTGACCAAATTGACCATGCGTTCGAATCTCTTTGAGTGGGTATTTAGGGATGTCTGGGGCCTGAAATATGTTGCTTCACCCAACTTCAGATCATTCTTTCCCGTGAGTTGCCACTACTGTGCCGCAACCCTCAAAGGACTCTTACTTACCTATATACTAGGACGTAGGGAAGCGAATTTCTCGAAGAATCAAGACTACCTTGAAACCAAATGCTCCTAAAGATAACCGGGCAGATCTGCTGGCGGATCTGATCCAGCTTCATAAAGACAAGCCAGATTTCACCGAGAGCTATCTCAAGAAAATGGCCGTGACCAATTTTGGAGCAGGACATGAGACAATGGCATCGACTTTGACATCAATCTTCACCATGATTGGCACACATGACGGCGTGCAGAAGAGAGTAAAGCAAGAGATTCGGGGTGCCATGGATGCTTCGTCATATGCAGGTACAAACCAGCTGCAATATATGCGTGCAGCAATAAGAGAGGCCATGCGCCTCCACCCGGTCCTGAGCATGTCGCTTCCTCGCCGCGTTCCTGATATGGGCTCACATATTCAAGGATACTTCATCCCGGGAGGCACGACAGTCGGGTGCAACCCAGTGGCGTTGCATCGAAATGCAAATGTCGTGATAGGTCCAGATCCAGATGCCTACAACCCGGACCGCTGGCTCGGTGGCGAGACCTTGGACATTCGCCTCATGGAACGATATAGTCTCAACTGGGGCGGCGGACCGAGGACTTGTCCGGGGAAGAACTTGGCCGAGATGGTTGTGTATAAAGTCGTATCAGCCCTATTCGAACGATTCGATGTGGAGGTGGCAACGCCGCCGGAAATTGGGCAGCCGTCATACTTTTTGTCAATGGTGACGGGAGTAAAGGCCCGGTTCTCGTCTGTCGCTCTACAGACGGCGGGGAAAGACTGTCTCTAGGGGCTGGATTATGTGGCCAACATGGAATAGTTTACGAAGCACGAAGTACTACTAGTAGTGCACATATCTTTGGGCTTCTGCAAATGTTGCCGGCATCAAGTCTAACAATGGCCAAGTTTTGTGGTGTCTCTCGGGATTAAACACCAGCCAGGGCAATGGAATCGGCTTTCGTGCTAAAGTCCGCCGAAGATGCAGCTGAAAAGGAGTGCAGAATGTCACCCATGCTGCTTCATTTGGTGGGCGATCCAGAAAAGAAGGGCAAGCCAGCAGTGGTTGCTGCATTGTTCGGGAAAGTGAACGTCACTTGGTGTCGGATTCTGGCAATCTGCCAGACACATCGCCTGCAATGAATGTCAATCCTTTGGCTACTTCAAGGTCGCATTGCGCATATCAAATGACATCTCCGAGCCAAATTTCATGCTCCTCCTCGCGTTATGCTAATGTGGTATCCCAAGACGCTAATGTTGTGAAGAAGTGGTGCCGTGCATTCATCACATTTGACCAAGACTCACCTCCAAATGCCAAGGAGTGGACGGTGGAGCCAACCGTATTGCTAACGGAGATGGGTATCGAACAAGGGAAAGCGTAGTTGTTTGAGGTCCTATCAAGCTCATGAAGTGGTTTCAAAGACTGATCGCGGGCGTTGGTTGCTTGAGACAACGATCAACAAGGTGGCTCCCGCCACGAGCAGAATTTTCTCTCGTAACTTGCCGTTAGACTTTCAGCTGAGTTGTAAAGGTGTGCTCGCGCCTCGGCCCTCTCACTGGCCAGATCGGAAAGGGTGATGATGGGGCAAAGTTGGAATGTTCGGCGAACCGCCACCTTTCGTGGCTTCATTCTCGGGGACGCCTCAGAGAAGAAGACGGCGCTGCCTCTGCCATCCAACATTGTGTTCTACACTAAGCAAGCCGGACATGCGCCATCCCCGCTTCTTCGTGCACCCCGGACATGTCTAGAAATGTTATCGAAGGCTTCCATTCGTGGCGTTCTTAGACGACAACAAATGGCCGAGCGACTTGACCAGAAACAGCTGAGGTCTGGTCAGTCTGCCCCCCACTTAGACGCTTGAGGCCCTTGGCGCGCCTTTCTGCAATAACCATGTTGGGAAAGGTGGTGGTCGACGGGCTGATATTACAGTAACTGTTACATGCGAAGTGCTTGGAACGGGTAACCCGTGCTCGTACTGAATCAAGATGGCCCAATGACTTTGCGTGAGAGTCAACGCAGGCTCTGCCAAGTGATAAAGCATCCGGCTAGAACCAATGGGCAACTGACTGGCCTTGATAAGGCAGGACGATGATGTGCCCACCATGCTGTAACAGCTGACAATGTCAGGTAACCACGAATCGACATGGACTCTTTTCAGGTAGAGGGTGCGGCTGAAGGTGTCCAAAACGGGGTCCCTTGTCTCGATCTCAACCCGCAGAATCCTTTCAGACTTCAAATCCAACGACATGCCATGGTTAGCCGTCTCTGGCCGCCGTGCGCTAGACAGATAGCCTTTTTTCCCCCATACTGTATGGCAGAAAGAGTTTGCGACGAGAATGCCGTTGCTTGTATCCGTCGCATCATCATAATGACCGATGCTGGCAGGAACTGGCTGAACAAAACACGAACTTTACCCCGTATGGGGTAATCTAGATTTCTTGGCCCGTCTCGACGTCAAAATCCAACAGACTGGATGACTCTCGGCCTCTCCCCAGATATTCCCCAATATCTTGACTAACAGATTGCTTCTCATCCCCATCACAAGATTGACACAAAGCGTGCCATTACGAGAAGTTTTGAACGCAGTGGCAAACGCCCCCACAAAACCCCGTATGATTCTTGAGATAAACATGTGCAACGAGAGTTGTCATGACTAGGTGCGGTGGGCCTCGGGCTCTTCGGTAGGGTTGCATCCATCGGATTGGAGAGGAGAGACTCAAGGGACGGTCTGCCCTTCTCCTCACGGCCACGAGTACAGTGGTGATGCTGCAAAGAGTCGATCGCGATGAGCACAGTAGCGCTCTTAGACCAAGGCACATGTATCGCCAAATGCCCTTGGCAGCGGACTTTTGCGTGAGCCACATGGACATGGCTTCCCATCGTGCATCCTTAGACCGGCCGCCACGCAGCTGGGAGCGGCTATTTTCGACCACACAGTTGCCCTGGCCCCCCTCGAAAAGTCAATTGGATGGATGAGATTGCCAGCATTCGTTCCCCTATCGGGCTGCACTCCGTCACGCCACCCGCTCTTGGGCTTAGACCAACGGCAAATTCCTGCTGAGGAGTTCCAGGAACAAAGAGCGCAGCCCAGCACTAGCAAACTGTTGATTCAAAGTCTTTTAAACTTCTCCTTTCCCGGTCGAATGACGCTTGGCCGCCTTTTTCGACTCTGCCGCTGATTGCGTGCTTCGGAGCCCTCCCGGAGGCCCAGACCAATCCGGGGGCTGGAATGCTGATACGCCGACTAATACGCTTTACGAGTAATTCCGTCGAGCTCGGTGTGTTGTGTCATTATTAGTCGGTGGAATGTCTTTATGGAGCACCGCGCCATTGTTAAAAGTAACCTTGGTATTTGAGCTTTACGCTTGAAATTAGAAAGCGACGGGGGGACCCTCCAGTATCTGTGGAGCGACGCATGTCGACCCTGTCAACCAGCAAGCTTAAAGCGAATACCGGCGATGCCATTGGCCGCGACATCCTGACGATGGGGACAAGGGACTTTTGCAGAGTGGCGCCTGTGCATGAGAGTCGAAAGCCGTTCGGTCACCATGCCTGGAGCAGCCTAGGGTGACATGCTGGCCATGCTTACGGCGAATTTGCCGTGGTGTTTCTGCCATTGCCGGACCCGGCCGAAAGAAGAAAGAAAAAAAGCATAATGAGCTTAAGGTTTTGGTTACACGGAGAAAAATCTGCAGCCTGCAACGATTGGGTTTGGCTCAGCAAACAAGGCGATCGCATGCGTCTGAATGCCTTCTGGGGGGGGGGGGGGGGGGCACAATGGCTTGCCGGATGCCTTGTCTCTCCCACAAGGCTCGCAGGTCATCGATCTCGGCGACATCAGCCAAGAAAAAAGATAGCGATTATTCGCCAGGCTCAATATCTGTGTCATCGCTTAGATGCCAAGCAGGCTATCTGTCGCTGGCCCCGCCGCCATCACATGGCTTGTCGTGTGCTTCCCCCAGGAGGTCCATTGCCTTTCTCTGTGTCGAACGAATGCTGGGCTGCTAGGCAGCTAGTCTGGCGCGCCAGCTCGCCGGGTCGTTTTGGGAACATGAGCGAGAGCCTTGCCGGCATTGAGGCTGTTCCTGCGTGCATCGTGGCAGAGATCTGGGGCTTTCGGCTCGGACAGGACGAGACCACAGCCTCGATCAGGATCAGCCGTGGGACCAACAACGGCATGTGAGTCTAAAATAACCGAGGAGGAGGGCCTTGCTCGATGGCGACAACGCCGTGTTGCGGCGTCGTTACATTGTGGGGGATACGGCATCGTATGGGTGCAATGCAAGCATCCATCGAGAGGGAACCAGGGCGATGCTGGCGGTCAGTGGCCCCAATCGAACAAGCATCAATCCGGGCAATTCGCCATGCCATGCCATGCCCTCCGCATTAGCTCGTGTAAATCCCACACCTCTTCACCATCAATCTGGCGTCTCGCCACCTCCACTTGGGCCCTTGCTTGCCTGGTGGCCCCGGCATTGGTCCGGGATCTTTTGTTTAGTTGCCACCGGCTTCGCCTGAAGGGGCATCGCCCTCCGGCGGCTGCTAGTCTTGGCCCGAGAAGACATCGGCCGCGTTGGTGTGTTTGGTGCGTGCCTGTAGTGTAGTACGGAGCACTTACAGTGACACACTAGCAACAAGGTTGACTTTGTTTTTCGCCTCCACACCAAGGAGAGCAAGATACGATACGGGGACGAGCAAGGCCGGGTCAGCACATGGCATGGTTTGGGGTACCTGTTCCGCAGCCGGCTAATCATCAACCCCCATCGACTCGGGTTTTCTATATAAGTGAACCCTTTGGCCTCATACTCCAACGGCTTCCCTTTCCTCCTCCTTGTGCTGCGAAGCCCGTCCGTCTCTTGCCCACTTCATTTGCTGGGTCGTCAACTCGAGCCACTTAGAAGCTCGCCAGGTTCCCGTCAACCTACCTTCACCATGAGCAACGCTGCCAACCTCGACGTCGATGTCATTGCCGAGGCCGACCACCGCGCGGCTGGCTTTGACGACAAGACACCTCACGCTGTCGACGTCCGCAGCGACGAGGAGTACGATGACTTCCCTACCGAGGAAGAGCTGCGCACTCTGCGCCGTGTCTCCGGACAGATCAAGTGGAGCATGTACACCATTGCCTTTGTTGAGCTTTGCGAGCGTTTCTCCTACTACGGATCTTCCGTCCTGTACACAAACTTTGTGAACCGCCCTCTTCCTCCGGGATCAACCACTGGCTCTGCCCCTGATGGCCGTCCCGGTGCCCTGGGAATGGGCCCCAAGGCTGCTCAGGGTATCAGCTTGTTCAACCAGTTCTTCGCCTACATCATGCCTCTCGTTGGGTAAGCTCTTGACAAGTCCCCGCTCTGCTGTGCAAAACGTTGGGTTACTTACACTTTACAAACAGTGCCTGGATTGCTGATGCTCGCATGGGTCGTTTCTGGACTCTTCACCTTGCCATTGGTATCTCCACCATTGCCCACGTCATTCTCGTCGCCTCTGCCGCTCCTGGTGTCATCGTGAAGAAGGACAGCGCTTTTGCCGCCTTCATCATTGGTCTCATCTGCCTTTGCGTTGGTACTGGTTTCTTCAAGGCCAACGTCTCTCCCCTGCTTGCCGATCAGAACGAAGATAGACGCATGCGCGTCGAGACCCTTGCCTCTGGCGAAAAGGTCATCATCGACCCTGCCGTCACCAACACCCGTATCTTCCTCTACTTCTACTTTGCCATCAACCTCGGATCTCTTGCCGGTCAGATTGCCATGGTCTACGTCGAGAAGTACGTCGGCTTCTGGGTTGCTTTCCTCATCCCTACTGGCATGTTCCTCCTCGCCCCCGTCGTCCTGTGGAGCCAGAAGAAGAACTACCGCCTGCAGCCCCCCACCGGCTCTCTGCTCCAAAAGTTCATGCAAATGTTCTTCTATGCCCGCAAGAGGTCAAAGGGCTTTTTCAAGATCGACTGGGATGTTGTTCGTCCCTCTCGCATCGCCAGTGCTGACCGACCCTCGTGGATGACCTACGACGATGCCTGGGTTGACGAGGTCCGCCGTGGTCTCATGGCCTGCAAGGTCTTCCTCTTCCTGCCCGTCTTCTTCCTGGCCTACAACCAGATGACTGGTAACCTGACCATCCAGGCTGGTACCATGGAGCTGCACGGTGTCCCCAACGACATTATCCAGAACCTCAACCCCATCTCCATTGTCATCATGATTCCCCTCATCGACCACCTCCTGTACCCTGGTCTCCGCAAGATTGGCGTTGCCTTCACCCCCATCAAGCGTATGACTACTGGTTTCTTCATTGCCGCTCTTTCCATGGTTGCCTCCCGCTGTCATGCAGCACTACATCTACAAGATGAGCCCTTGCGGCGATCACGCCAACGGCAACATCATTGTCGACGGCGTGGAGGAGCTCTGCCCTCCTGCGCCCATCAACGTCTGGGCCCAGTGCCTGCCCTACATCCTGATTGGTTTCGCCGAAATCTTTGCCAACGTCACCTCCTACGAGTATGCCTACTCCAAGGCTCCCGAGAACATGAAGTCTCTCGTCATGAGTGTCAACCTGTTCATGAGCGCCATTTCCGCCGCCATTGGTGAGGCCTTTACTCCTCTGTCTGATGACCCCCTGCTGGTCTGGAACTACACCACTGTTGCCTGCATTGCCTTTGTTGGTGGTGTTGTCTTCTGGTTCTGCTTCCGTCACCTCGACTCCGACGAGGACAAGTGGAACATGCTCAAGAAGTCCGAGTACATTGGCCAGAACCAACCCGGTCTGGGCAAGGACGCCGACGAGGAGCCTTAAATTTTCCCTTTTTCTTATTGACGTACAGATGTGTGTGATGCTTTCTAGCAGGGCTGGGATATGATACCAAAAAAACAAGTGTAGCAATATATGATACCTAATATATATAATGAATCATTTCAAAAAATTCCTCTTCTCTCTTCATACGCTAAGCTTCCCTTGCGTTGTGCTTGAACCTTGTTGTTCGGGCCGTTTTGCGCATTTTGAGTTTGGTCTTGAACCTTGATTAGCAGTCATACTTTGTGGCCTGAATCTTCGAGGTTTGACTTGGTCGGCTGTGGCGGCCGATCGGGTTGAGCTACGGATTGATTCCGGATTTGAACCAAAGGCTGGGGCGTAGCCTTCCTCTGACCTAGCTGTTGAAGCTTTACTGAACCTCTTGATGATAACATAACCTCCATACTCCAAGCTTCCTCATCGATGATTTATCTGTTTCATCTTTGGAAGCTGGCGTTTACATATTTACGTAAACAGCGATTTGGGCTTGTGACAAGTGGACAAGAAAAGAAGAGCAAATCACGGCTAAATTTACTGGTTTAGGCAGAGTTCAATGGCAGAGTCCGGGGTTAAATTGTCTGGGGCGCCGAAGCCGGATGCGGAGATTTGACGATTTTGCGCCGGGAATTCGGTACTTGATCCCGATGAATTATCGGCATGGTAAGAACCCTGTTGATGTATTCTGGTTGCTAATGCAAAAGGACGCAGATCCTCCCGTTCTCTCTCTCTATTTACATAGAAGGGCTTTTTTCCCCAACTCATCGCTGTATTACTCTTCGTCATCGAATACACATGTGTTGGACTGTTGAGTGGTTTCGTATGGTATGCGCTCAAAGAAAGAACACATTACGGGACAGAGTTAAGGGGAAAAATCATATGCTGGATGGGATATGACTTCCAGAGTATCGTTACGAAACCGATGAGAGATTTTAAAGCGGTTGCCCCGGATTGATAAGAGGCGGTTTAAGGCAGTCGACCTTCAATATGGAGGACGTGATTTATCGCTCACCACCGTCCCATGATCTACGAGAGGAGGTGATATCGCAGGCACCCATCCACAATACACCACATCTAGCGGTTGATTATCGACAGAATGAGAAACAGGGCCAGCATCAGGAGCAGGATCTGTATGAAGAGCCCAACATCGTCCTACCCCCTACCATCAACGCTGCCTACGACTGGACCGGCCCCGATGACCCAGACAACCCTCGCAACTTTTCTGCCGCCTTGCGCATCTTCAGCACAATTGCCATCACCATGCTGGCCATGATTGGAACCGTAGCTGGATCAATGTATGCGCCCGCACAAGACGCCGTCGCCTCGTCCCTCCACTGCAGCCGCATTGTCGCCGTCCTGCCCCTTTCGCTATACAATCTGGGGCTTGCCTTTGGGCCCATGGTCGGCGCACCACTTTCCGAGACATACGGCCGCAAATCCGTCTTCATGCTCTCGACCCCAGTCTTTGTGCTGTTCATGCTCGGATCCGGTTTCAGTCGCTCCATAGCCGGGTTGACGGCCTGCCGCTTCTTTGCTGGCGTGTTTGCCTCGCCCCTGATCAACAACGCACCGGCCACGCTGCTCGACTTTACGCCACCGCGGTATCGAGGTGTCAGTTTAGGGGGTTACTACGCTGTGCCGTCGTTTGGTGCTGCTTTTGGGCCCTTGATTGGAGGGTTTGTCCTGCTTGTCAAGCCGTGGCAATGGACGCAGTGGATCTCCATCTTTATTACGGTTGCGTTTTACATCCCCGTGTGCTTCACTCGCGAGACGTACAAGAAGGTGATTCTCAAACGGCGAGCTACGCGTCTGGGGTTGCGTGACTCGGCATCCCAGAGGACGTCACCGGGGCGAGCGTTTAGATACTTCTTCACGACTCTGATCCAACGGCCTCTGCACATGTTGTTCACGGAGCCGATTGTCACACTAGTAAGCGTGTATAACGGCTTCCTGTTTGGCCTTTTGTATACATTTGTCGTGTCTGTGCCGTGGATATTCAGGCACTACTATGGGTGGTCGGCGGAGAGTGAGCCGTTGTCGTATTTGGGGTTGATGTGCGGCACAGCTCTTGCGGCGGCGCCCCTGATTCTGATTGATCTTTTCTCCTATCAAAAGCGTTTGACAGAGTGGCAGCTTCACCATGATGGAGATGAGCCACTGCCTTCAGAGAATCGTCTCATGTCGGCTCTGATTGGAAGCATTATGCTGCCAATCTGTCTCTTCATTGTTGGCTGGACGGTGCATTACCATGTGCACTGGATTGTCCCCATCATCTTCCAAGGGCTTGTCATGCTCTCATCTCTGCTTGTCTATGCGGGCGCTAATCTCTTCATGCTGGATGCGTATGGTCCGCTATATGGGGCGTCTGCATCAGGATCCATGATGTTCAGTCGCTATATGCTGTCTGCTGTCTTCCCCCTCTTTGCGTTACAAATGTACGAGAACCTTGGGGCGGGATGGGCTACGAGCATTCTGGGCTTTGTGACATTGGTGATGGCACCAATTCCTTGGTTCTTTAGAGCGTATGGGGAGAAGCTGAGGGCGAGAAGCAAGTACGAGATGAGCACTTAGGAAGTTGAAGTATATGATGATATGACGGTTATGATTGGCGTTGCGATTCGTATAGATGATACAATATTGATATAGAATGCGTATCAGATAGGTATGTCGAGATACTGGTGTTTTCTTACGGCACTCATCGAAAATAGAACTCTCTCCATTTCATCAAAGGTGCCTTCTATATATAGCAAGGGTATTGACAGAGAGGATGAGATAAGAAAACGGAATCGAAACTAAAGTCAAACTCTTGAATGTTTTACCTAATTTCCCACATTCGTTATCAAGATTTGCTCCACTACACACATAGACAAGGGCAATGAGACAGATGCTCGTCACATATCAACCACCCCCTTTCCGTTGGTACGGTGATGCGTAATTCCGCAGAGGCTGAGCAGAGTCGCTTGGCGATAAGACTTTTTTATACGGCAGCACTAAGTCGAGATAGCCTATGCAGATCCGTACATCGAAATTAGAGTTGCCAAGCCCAAGCCGCGTCAGATCTATAGACGCCCATTGTTTATTTTTGGGTGAAACAATGGCAGAATCGCCGGACTGTAAGTCGCTCTGCGTTTCAACTATGTCAATTGCTAACTTTATCCGGCAGCAGATACAAGATCGATTCCTCGAGATGTACAGCAGGGTTGTCGACTGCCGAGCCAAAAATGCCGTAGACACAAAATTGGCTGGACGGAAGTGCATCAGTTGCTGGTCCTCACATTCATAACATCCAGTCGAATTGAGTGGGCAATGCAAAGAGGCAGTGTTTGGTCAATTGTCTCATTCCATCTCGCGCTAACTGGGAGTTACAACTGCCACCAAGAAAATGCTTGACTCAAGACCCTTGACTGCACTTGCAATACCAGCTAGGATCTTCTCGTTTTTACGAGCAACCTGTCTCAGCTGCACCCCTATAGCCTCATGTTCTAATGGCTACCCAAGCATTAGATCTATAGGCTGCACGACGATGGTAAATGTAATCATGAAAAACCCTATATACTGGCTTTGTTTGTATCTTCCCGGACTATCCGTGGACTCGTACTCGAGTTTTATTACAGCTCCGCAGTTCAGTTCGAGTTCCCGGGATCCCGGCTGGTGAAATGCCAAAAGACGGCTTCCAAGGACAGACACACAAGTAGGACAGGCAGATTCTTTCTCTTTGAGTGGCCATTCGTACGGACTGCAAACAATTCATTGTTTGGCATTGCCGATGCATGTATCCTCGGCCGACCGAGAATCTGCGGGCTTCCGCTTATAATGCCAGGGCTCACCCATCCCCCCCCCCACCAACTACCCCACGTGCCACGCTTCGGAAGCTTCTCTCAAGCATAATTATTCTAAAATGCGTCGAAATTTTCAACTGCCAAGTTTATAATGTGGATATTTCACGTATGACTAGATTGCTCCATGGATCGACGAGTTTGCGTTACAGGACCCGGGATGGCTGTAGACTTTGCGCTTTTACTTGCGTTGTTCATGGATATAGGGTGAAATGTCATATCTTGGCGCAGATGCCAGTAGTAATGGGACCACATTGAATCAAACCATGACTGTCAAAGCAATTAGCCTCACCGCAGATGGATTTTACTGGCGTAGACCCTGGCTCCAGCGCGTGTTGAAGAACCATGATAGGGTACGGATACGTGCAGCTTCACCATTTCGTTACTCCATTATCAACGTTAGAGATCCCTGCCTGGTCCGTGACAGGGTGGCAAAGGGGTTTGCGAATGTCCAACTCGTTGCCGATGCAGAGTACAGATACTAGTTCTGCCTTGCAGATCGCACAACCCCTGAAGGTCTCCTAGCAGGCCGTCTCGCTAATAGGATTGATACCGTCTCCTACTCTGCTGCCGATTAGTGGGATCGGCTTTTAAGGGCGGCGCAAGTGCCGGCGCCAGGCCCGGGTCTGCGAAGCCCCGACTTACATGGGTCACGATATTTGATACATGGCAGAGCTCCAGCGGAATAGCCGATGTAGCTTGTTGCCACCAGCAAACTTATCGAAATGAGACACTCTTGGTAGAGGATAAACTTGATTGCGACGTCTTGGCCTCACACTTGTTGCGTCAGCTTTTTGTGCGCAGCCATATGTCTATGGGGCACTATCAAGGAGTCACCGGGGGCTTGGATTTCGTCCTTGGGCCAAAGCAAACAGAGCCGGGGCTGGGGTGATTGCAGTACTTAGATATCAAGGCCCTCGACGTATTCGAGACCCGGCAAACAGAAGTTTCTATTATTCTAGACATCTTTCTAGCGAGTCCTTTCAGTAGTCTTTTGACTTTTGTCTAACCCCATACCTGCACTACGCTGCCCGGCATGGCTCATTTATCGCCCTCTCAAGCCTGGGACGGCTTGCACACCCCTGATGGATATGAATCTAACCGACGGGAACTTTCAAGACAATTCGTTTCTTCTGACAACGACGATGTTGAGAACGATGTTGAGAGCGGGCGACTTGAGACCAGCGTCAGCAATCACGCGCGGTCCTTCTCTGGCGATGTCACTCGAACGAACACTCCCGTCCCCGACGACGAGGAACACACACTCAACGAGAAAAAAGGCCTATCTCATGCCATTGACATCTATGACCCGAACCGGCCGAAACTACCTATCCGACAGAGACTTCAAAACTTCACATGGGCCTGGTATACTTTCCCCATGAGCACTGGTGGTCTCTCCCTGCTCATATTCGCACAACCGCATCAATTCACCGGCCTGAAGACTGCGGGTTTAGTCGTTTACATTATCAACATTATCATATTTTCACTCATCACAATGACCATGACTGCTCGCTTCTTACTACACACGGGTGAGCTGGTTCGGTCACTTACCCACCCGAGGGAAGGCTTCTTCTTCCCAACCTTCTTTCTCTCCATCGCCACAATCATTACAAGCACCCAACGATACGCCATACCAGACGATCACGTCGTACTAGAATGGGTCATACGAGCTGCCTTTTGGGTGTATGTCGCCTTGACATCAGTGCTGGCCATTGGCCAATACAGCTACGTCTTTGCGGCTCATAGCCTCAGCCTGCAGAACTTTATGCCGACCTTGATTTTGCCAATCTTCCCCATTATGCTTTCGGGAACGATTGCGTCTGTCATTGCGGCAACGCAACCTGAAATCGAAGCCATGCCAATTCTAGTTGCTGGACTTACGTGCCAAGGCCTCGGAATGTCAGTGGCCATACTGATGTACGCCCATATGATTGGAAGGTTGGTTCAATCTGGTCTTCCAAACCGAGAGCACCGACCTGGCCTTTTCATGTGTGTTGGTCCACCATCATTCACTGCCTTGGCCTTGATCGGCATGGCAAACGGTGTCCCCGACAGCGTTGAGGATCTGTCCATTGACAAGAGTGTCATCAAGGTAGTGGCTGTTTTAGTAGCTATATTTCTCTGGGCCTTCAGCTTTTGGTGGTTTGGCATCGCCGTCGTTGCTGTTATCTCGTCGCCTCCTAAATACTTTCATCTTGGCTGGTGGGCTATGGTGTTTCCCAACACTGGCTTTACGCTGGCGACAATCTCTATCGCCAAGCAGCTGATAAGCCCCAGCTTCCAGTGGGTTACTACAGGAATGAGTGTCTGCATGCTTGTCATATTCTTCTTTGTCTTGTACAACCACGCCCGAGCAGTTGTTGTTCAAGATATTATGTATCCGGGGAGAGATGAGAATGTAGAGGACCATTGAGAAACGTCCACTGAACATGAGCTATGGGTCAAGGATGGCAATTGGGATAGACGAGGAAATACTTTTTTTTCGATGTATTCTTTTTTTTCTGGTTATGTTTGGATATACTTGGACTTGTAATTTTAGAATCTGCCGGTGTTGATGGTGTATGCATTGTATGTTACATGTGTGTATTAGGCTGAATGTAGAATAGAAACATGATGAGCTCTTTTTAAATCACTACAAAGTACTTGATTCATCATTAAATCTCCCTACCTTGCTATGAAACTAAAAACGATGTTTAACAAAACAAGAACCGCATCATCTCAACTATAAACACCCGTCAATACCGGATTACCGGTTTAGGCAATCGGCGACGGTTTTATCTCAGGTCTCTTCTTTGTACCAACCCTAGAACTGAATCGAAGCACAGTAGTACCACCTCTGACAAAGTGCAGATAAACCGTCAGAGCCACAAACTCATCATCTCCATCACAGCGTCCCAGCTCATTCTGTATCGCGTGGTGGCTTCGTGATCATTGTCAGCTATTCCATTACTCTATAGGATTCAATTTCATCCGACCAAGATATGTTCAGTTGGCCGCGTGGCCTAATGGCTAAGGCGCTAGATTTCGGTTACAATCACCTTCTCTAGAGATTCCAGGTTCGACTCCTGGCGTGGTCGCATTGTTTTTTTTGCCTCTGCTGACTCGTTAGTAGTTTCTCACAGAACTCTGGTGAAGCAAGATTTGTTCAAGTACGCATGTTCAATTAAGCCATTTATAACCAAATTTCCCCTTTAAAACTCAGCAGGATGACATCCTGGACTTCTTCCGATTCCCCACTTGCCAGCGCTATCCTGCCCGAATCCAAAATAGCGGCGGACATTCTCAAAATCTCCCTCCCATTTTGGATCTTTATTCTTATCCAAATACTCATAGATAATCTCACACATAACCTTTGTGCGAGACTTTGCCCACCAAACGTCCTCGGACAGAAGCCGCCAAGCAGTGGCATAAAAGCAGAGCATGATGACCAGAGCCTCAGTCTTGTTGTCGGCCACGTCTTCTTCAAAATCCTTGGATGCTTTGGCGGGCCAGAAGAGAGTATACACCTGGATCTGCGGTAGCAAATGGTAAATGGCTCGGCCTTTGGATGCGGCATCCATGGTTCTGAGAAGCGGCGTCAGTCGATCACAGGCGTTGAAGTCATGACCTTCTATACAGCCTCCATCATAGTTGGTCAAGGTTACGGTTCGTGCGCTGAAAAAGATGTCGTCGAAGACAAAGGTTTCTGCCAGTGATTCTTCAAATTGCCGGAACTGGTCGATGCTGTGATAGGACATGGGGCCCTTGAAGATGCCGTTGGTGTACCTCTCGTCTTGCTTCATGGTCTTCATGACCGTCTTGAGACCAGCTGCAAACTTGAGCAGTCTATCGGGCTCACTGGTCATGTCGATCTTGTCATCTTCGTATGCAAAGAACGGCATGGACCAAGCATAGTGCACGAGAAGTAGAGCACAAGCGATAATAATATCGTGATTGAAACCATCTGTGCCTTGCGATAAAAGGTCCCTGAACCCAGAGAGAGTAAGATCCAGATGGTATGACATTGCCTTGTTATGTTCAGCTTTGTGTGGCGAAAGACTTCGCTGGTGAGCTGCCGAGATCATTAGAACGGCGTGCATGACAACTTCGTTCTAGACAGCGTCAGTACTACTGGATCGTAAGAAGGAGTGGCGCAGTTTAATGACAAACATTCAATGCCACGGGGAGCACCCCATCTCTCCATACTAAACTGCCAAAGGCTAGGGTTGGCGATGTGTAGTGATCAAAGTGATGCATGAGCCGTAGACTGGGTAAATAGAGACCGAGCCCGAGTGACTTGGGAACGGAGCCCGTCCCATTTCTCCGACTCTGGAGTTGTTGCCGTGTATACTTTGGCAACATGGACATGATGCTAAACTCATATTGGCAATGTATATGCCTGGCAGCGCACCTCGCGCAGGCAGGTCGAATCTCATCACACTGTAGAATCATCAGAGGCATGTCCATCTTCTTCCCAATCCATCATGATGGAAATATTAGTTGAGATGGGAATACATCTTTGTAGCCGTACCTTGACTCTGGAAGATTTGCATGACAGGCATCCAGCACGAGACTTTGCGTGTCGTTTCCGTTGCCGTGGTTCTCGACCAAGGTCATCCACTCGTGGAGCTGCAAGAATTTGGCTTTCGCCCGTCGTGGAGAGTGCAAAAACACCAAAATTTCCGTCAGGAGGCATTTTTATGATGAATTGTATGGAATTGGTTCTGAGAGTTGAATGATTTGCGTAAAAGAAAAGGACCGTTGAGAGGTTGTCTCGAGATCTCTAAATATATGCTTCGGCTTTCGCGCGCTTGCTCCTCGCTCGACCCCAAATACGGCAAAAAGTGGTCAGCAGAAGTAACTAACACAGTATTAGCGCTTTAATACTATTCGTTTAATTGCATACAATCCTATGCTCGCATGGCAACGATGGCGTCGTGATGCCGTAATTCATCAAGTTATGCAACAACGTTAGAGTAGGGGTATGAACTCGACAAGGTGAAGAAGCCCGGCGACTGAATGCCTGTTGATGAAATCAATTGTAAGTCTGGCCTATATCTAATTCTGTTTTGCTGTGTACAGTACGCCTGTAAATGCAGAGGTCTACCGTTGATTGACATGCGAAGTCCTCTCAATACATGTTATCCAGCCCCTTAAAGAGGATGAGGCTTCGGTGCCTATAAAAGCCGTTAGTATTTCCCGTCTAAAGTCTTGCTCAGTTTTTATCGACATACCTGTGGTCGCTCTACCCAGTCAAAATGACCCATTCTCTTCGTGGTCCACAGGTCCGACGGATGCACAGCACCCTTGGGACCGCCCAATATTTCCTGAGGGTATCCCGGGTTGAAGGGCACAGCACTTTCAATTGATTCCTTCTCTTCATCTGTAAGATCGATTGCCAGCGCCTCAATGTTGGACTTGAGATGCTCAACCTTGCGGCCTCCCACAATGGGGAAGACGTATGGTGCCTTGAGTCTAGCCCAGGCCAAAGCAATGCTGGTGATGGTTGTGCCACGAGCCACAGCAATCTTCTCCAGCGCATCAGCCATGGCAGTCTTCTCAGGCTTGTCGACGAAAGGGACCTTGCGTCCATCTCTCTCCTCTTCCTTCTCAGCCGCACGCTGGGCTGAAGTGCGGAAGTAGCCCATGCCCAAGACGCCGTAGGGAGCCAGGGCAATGCCTTCATCGACACACATGGGGACAACATCACGCTCGATGTCTCGCTCGGCCGCACTCCAGTGACCCTGGTAGACGGAGAATTGAGTCAATCCCTTCTGGCGGGAGTACTCGTTGGCTTTGGCGACGACCCACGCAGGGGTGTTGGAGATGCCGAGATAGAGAACTTTGCCGGCAACAACCAGGTTGTGCAGGGAGTGCATCAGCTCCGGGATGCTCGTGGTGAAGTCCCAGGTATGGACATAGTACTGTTGGACGTTGAGATTAGCTCTCGTATCTAAGAATGAGGGATAAGCCTGTTGAAAAAGATGGATACTAACCAGATCAATATACGATGTCTGCAGTCTCTTGAGACTAGTCTCGATGGAAATCGTCAAAGACTTCTTGTTATTTCCACCGTAGTTTGACTGAATCACTCTGTCTTCTTCGGCCAAACGCCAAGCAGATGTGTACTTTGTGGCTATAACAATCTCTTCTCGATTGCCTCGGGTTGCCATCCACTCGCCAATGATCTCCTCGGATTCTCCGTTCTGGTAATTGCCCGCGCTGAAGTGATTCGACATTAGTACTGTGTCTGCTGATGTTCGAGATCATTGGATAATAACGCACGTATCGATAAAGGTTCCTCCCTGGCTGTAGAAATAATCCAACAATTCAAAGGACGTCTTCTTGTCGCAACTGCCCATGCTGTCTTCCCAAGCCGTTCCAAATCCCATGCCTCCAAGGCAGAGAGGACTAACTTTGACGGCAGCTGAAGGAGCTAGCTGGCGATGGTAGCCAAGCAAGCTCTTGGGCTGGGGTGCAGCGCCGGGTAGATTGTTCGCTTTTCCCATGGTAGCGGCTGTTCAAGTTCGAATGTGTTTTGAGAGAGTGCTTGTAACGAATGCTCTGAGATATCCTGTTTATTTGTTGCTTGACACTATACGAGAGGCATTTGGCATCTCTCATGGGCACCCTTCTACTTATATCTCTTCATCACCTATAGTTCTCCCCTCAATCATCGTATATCTTTTTGGACATACGAGCGGGTTTCCCCATTGCCTAATCTGGTATACTTCAGATCGTATCCCTAATATGCAATATCACAGTAGAACGAGGTATAAACACAGTATGGTTCCTGCAATTGCTACTTTTTGCTACATTCTTTAGCAGCAATCGTCGTGTGCCGGATTGGGAATACGAGACAGAACCATGTTAGCGTGAGAAATGTTCTCTTTAGCCTCGACACCGCCTCGGCAAGATCGAACCGGCATTGGCTTGCTGCATGGGCCAGGGCCACTGTTTCCATCGCATTATGGAGCATCGGGGAGAGCACGCATCGTCAGGCTGAGGAGATCTAGCGCCTATTATAGACAGCGGCCAATCACGTCAGTGATTAGCCGAGCATGAGAATATATGCATATTACTGCCCCCGCCATCGTACAATACAGGAAACGAATGATGGAAAGTTCAAGATGTTTCGTGCTCCGGATATAGGGGAAATTGACTCTTTGTTGGCCGGATTTACGGCAAAGTCCGCTTGTTGAACATATATACCATGAGATGAATTCACTGATGACACCAGTATTTCCAAAGCAGGATAGTTAGGTAGTTGACTAACACAAATGTAATCTGTCGGCATTATCTTAGTGTAGTCGCGAAGTATACCTGAAATAGTCACCGGGTGCTCAACTGCCGTGCCGAGTATCGTATCTTGACTTGATACCCACAGCGGGAGAGCTAAAGAAACGCACGTGTCAGACAGATAACATTATTCGGAAGCAGGGAAGCATAATATTGCATCTCGGAGCCCCTGAGTTGCCGCGCATACTTTAGTGTATGAAGTCGAATCTGTGGGTCTAGACTTTTGTAAAGTGTACATAACCTAGGCAAAGTCCGTACTCCTCGCAATCTCTTCTATAAGAGCTAACTGCTCTCCCATCTTCGTCAGCTTTTGTTTCACGGTATCGAAACAATCTGACCCAAGAAGAATTCGTAAGACTTCTCCCCTTCCTTTATTTGCCAAGTCTTCCCCGGCTGCGTCAGTTGCTACATCCACAATTCTTTTCCCACCCTTGACGGGATCTCCTGGCTGCTTCTCATTTGACGTGTGCTGAAACTCTACAAGAGCCCTTGCAGGAGTACCGTCATAATCCCTGATTTTGCGTGCAGGGACTATGAGGTTGGTGACCAGGTTCGTCCGAAAGGAACCTGGTTCAACAAGCAAAACTCTGATACCGAAAACACCGACTTCAGTTGCTAGAGCTTCCGAAAAGCCGCTCAAAGCAAACTTGGAAGCTGAATAGGCAGTTGTTGCGGGAGCACCATAAAAGCCAGCCAAGCTGCTGACATTCACAATGGTACCTGCTGCCTTTCTCCTGAAGTGAGGTAGGGCCCCTTTGATGCAGCGCACGGCGCCAATGGTGTTTGTTTGGATTTGAGCTTCAAACTCCTCGACGCTGCCAAAACATGATGAGTCGAGCCTGGTATCAAAGCTTGTACTGAGTTTCTCACCTCATCTCTTCAAGAGAGCCCAACATAGCATATCCTGCATTGCAAACCAGGATATCGACGCTATTCTCCTCGACGAGCCTCTCTACAACAGCCTCTGTCTCTCGTTTATCGACATCAATCTCAACCCATTTGCCTCCCTGCTGTTCAACAGCTGGGTATTTGGCAGCAGCAGATTGAGGATTGCGAGTGGCGGCCAATACTCTATGGCCAGCTTCAAGAGCAGCATGAACAATCTGTAAGCCAATACCAGAGGAGGCGCCTGTAATGAGGAATGTGTGTGGTGCCATTGTCGACGAAATGATGTGAATGTCTTGGCCTTTTCGAGAATTCGGAGAAGATCCTGAGCTTTAAATACATATTTTGAGCTATATGAGACCCAACATTTAGAACCCAAATTACCACAACTCGATAGAGCGAATCACCGAGCAGCCACATCCTGCAATCTACTTACTCCCTGATCGCGATTGGCTTGACATACATCCAGGCAACTCCATTTCGAAAGCCCGGAGTGTGGATACTACGGCGGAGGACCACCGCACCAATAGCAGTCCAGATGTAAGCAAACGGCATGACTAGTGTAGATGTAGTGAGAGGCTCAGCACGCGAGATTCACGACTACTCATCTCGTGATACTCTCGACTTTTCAATCTCTTGAATAAGCAACTGTACAATAATGGGGATGCATCTTACGCATCATTCACCGCCTATCATGCGTAATGACGATGATGAATGGAGAGGCACAACTGATCCCAGTGTGCGACGCAGAGTGCAGAACCGGCTGAATCAGAGAGCATATCGACAACGCCAACAGATGCTCGGGATTTTGGATAAATCGCCAAAGAAGGCTACGAAGAAAATGGCATCTCAGCGCTTGAACCACGCCGATAACAGACGTCCCGGACCAGTCCATACCGGAGCCGAAAGTCTAAGCTGCCGGAGACAGGCGGAGGATAAGAACCACGCCACTGACAGGCTTGAGGCTTGTCATCGGAGATTTGATGACAAACATTACGCTTCTTCCAATACTCGTATCGATCCGTCACCCTGGTACACCAATCCGGCTGCAGTGGTTGTGCAGTTCCAGGAACTGAAGCTTGGACGCCACGCAGGGCGCTCACCATCCAATGATCACCTCTTGGGTATAATGCAGTTCAACGTGATGAGAGCTTTTGGAACCCTTAGCTCTATTATTGGGTTGTCTTCAGACAATTTAATAGATGACGGTGCACTATCTCCGTTTTCTTCTTATACATATACAGCTCATGGCACACCACACGTTCGACTACCAAAAAGCCTCGCGCCAACAACTCTGCAAAGATTTATTCCACATCACCCATGGATTGACATATTGCCATACCCCCAGATGAGAGATAACCTTTTACGACTTGAGTCTGGTGTAAGTACAGCAATGGAGAAGCGCCAATATGATGCAGATAGTCTATGTCACTGGATGGTTGGGCTCGACACCTGCCAGAAAGAGTCTGGCCTCATCCTGTGGGGAGACCCATGGAATCTGGCCTCATGGGAAGTAACTGCAGAGTTCTTGAATGAATGGGGTTGGACTCTGGAAGGCTGCTTCGACTTATTTAGGTCGACGAACTACTGGAGGGCAAGGAGAGGGGAGAAGCCTCTCTTTAGGGCGGGACAATGAAGTGCTGGATATCATCAATAAGCGCCACGTGGAATAAATGAATCTATATTTAATTAATCAGGCTACGGTTATACATACCCCCACTCTCGCATTACTGGGAGGGCACCAAATTGACGCTGATTCATTGCATCACAGACTGATGATCCGCCGTCCCGCGACAAGCAATCATTATATCGCTACGCCCAATGCCTTATACACAGCTCTCAAATAGTCTGCTTCTCTTCCGTCTGCCATAATCTGATGAGACATCTGGTTCATGGCATACGTAAATGTGAGTTTCCTGTCCGCGTCAAAGACAAATAATGACCCTCCCCAGCCTCCCCATACTCCAACTCGCCCAGTTGGCATAAAATTCACAACGCCTGACCCTCCAAGAGCGTATCCAATCCCCCATCTCAGCTCCATGCCCGATGCCAGATCTACGCCATTTGACTGCTCCCGAAAGATGAGCTCAATCGTCTTTTGGGATAACAGCCGCACGCCATTGACCTCACCGCCGAGCGCCAAAACGGAGAAGATGCGGTTCATGGCGCGAGCATTTGTGAATCCGTTAAAGGAGCTAAGGTCAGCTTTTCGTATCGTCTCTGATCTGAGCATATTTGCGTCCAGTCCAGGATTGGTAAACGTCTTGAACGCAACAGATCCTACTTCGGGCGCTGGCCGGGGTGGTGGCGTATCGTTTTGAGGAATAACGTTGCTAACTCGAGGAACATCCTTGTCCAGCAAGCCTATCTGGAAATCCGCCTTTAACGGACCTGCGATTTCCTCGGCGACGAATTGTTTCAATGGCTTGCCCGTGACACGCTTCACAACTTCAGCAATCAACACCCCGAAAGTGACTACATGATATGCGGATGCCGTGCCAGGCTCCCACAAAGGGGCCTGTGCCGCGAGTTTTGCCGCAGCACCGTCTTGATCACAGACATCATCCATGGTCACTTCTTCTTCCCACGTGGAAAGACCAGAGGTGTGAGACATAATATGGCGAATCTCAATGTCTTGTTTCCCGTTTGCGGCGAATTCGGGCCAATATTTTGCAACTTTTGCATCGACGTCGACTAGGCCGCGATCTATGAGCATCAAGATAGCGAGACTGACAACCCCCTTGGTGGACGACCAGATTCCCACGATAGTGTCTGATTCCCATGGCTGGGTGCGTTCTTCGTCGGCGAATCCCCCCCAAATGTCTACCACGTCCTTGCCATCAATGTTGAGACTGATGGAAGCTCCGACTTCGGCTTTCGAGTCGAGATTCTTTTGGAAGAGATTCCAAAGCTCCTCAAATTTGGGATCAAGTTGGCCTTGGATTTGCGCCATGATTGTAACAACGAATTGTGGTCGCTGCAGATGAGTATATAGCAAAGCAAAGGAGCTTGAGATGAGAACCAAGTAGAATAGAGGTAACAATGAACTTGGTCCAGTCATATAGTAGCTAGCCGCAGCGATCATCAATATCTATATTTCTTCATAACTATACGACAACACCCAATTGTAATGAACGGAAAAGGAAAACCGGATATAGGACAAAATAATGTTGGATTTCTAACTGTGGAGCAGGGGTCTGCTCCGCGGATTTCCGCTGACAATGCAAAATTGCACACGATTGACGATTGCAATCCCCCAGGCTGCACGATGTATGTTATGGGCAATTCATGCGTGAAGATTACAACATTGGTAGAAACCACAAAGAAGCAAATCACTGACGGGAATCAAATGCCATATCTCCGAATCAGGATCAACAGGTGGTGTTGGTAATCTACTTTCATTGAAGTCACGGAGAATATGCAAATGTAATGTTGATTAAGAATCCAGAAGTACATTAGCAATAATCCTACAGAATGACATTATAAACTTCACAACGCTTATCGGTATAGTCGATGATACAGCGGTGCGCTGGGGTATAGTTTGATGTATCATCTGACCTCGCCGTAGACGAAGGATTCCCTTTTTAATCCCGGTATATTAGTAATTCTAACGGTGCAAATGAGGCATTTGTTACAATATTCCAACCAACAACCGGGGATGAATAGGGCCTTGGATTTGTAATTTTGTTATTGATGGCGCTGCGATGAATGAAAAGGTATTCAGGGTAAAGGCTTCGCTGTTTATGTCTCAAAATTAGTTAGGCACCTGAATTGCCATTCACAAAGACTAGCTAAGCGTGTAATTCCAACGACAATCAGATCTCCAGGGCTCGCGTCTTGTTTGGTCCTTCGCGCGATGCAACTTCTAGCACTGCAATTCATTCCATTTAGGCGATGGTTCCAGGCAGCTAACAGACGGATCTTTCCGAGCATACGCAATGGCCCACTCAGTCGTTTTTGAGTCTTGACGGATTCATCGAGTGGTTGCCGAAATACTCCGAGGTAGCGATCTCGAATCTTAATTGACAAGTCGTATAGTACATTATACACGGGGAGCTAAGTAGACGTTTGCTGCAGTTCATAGGGTACATGTAGCTGTCCCCTTCATACCGGAAACCCGAAATATATGATAATAGTATATATTTGAAGAAGCCAGTGGAAAGGCAATTCCTCTACATCGTAACAGAGACTGGGCGTGGTTTCTTATTTATATCGCTCACACCGAGTAAGGCTGCGCAAACTTGGGATATTATTTTTATTTTGGTAAAGCAAAAGATAAACGGTTCGTAAATCCACCTTATCCAAGGACCCGGGTATACTAACAAAAAGGCCTAGGTGATAAACAAGTATTCCCGCATCTCGAAAGCCATTTCGCAATGAATATGCATATCCGCCCAACAGTAAAAAGAAGCCAGGTAAAGAAATCTAGGAATCAGCCCTTTTTTTTGAGACCCCATCCTCTACGACTCATCTTCTATATATATATATACACACAACTTCACACAGCCCGCTTTATTTCCTCGTAGCCATTGACGACAGAGGGGCGACGGCTAGCAGCGGGAGTACCTCTGGGAGTGCCGCGAGGAGTAACTCTGCTCTCGCCGAAGAAGCGGTTCTGCTGGCTGTATCGTCTGTGCGGCTCAGGTCGGCCACCAGAAGCTGATGTAACGGAAGCTGTGATGAGATGATTAGCATCAATGCTTGAAAGAGCAAGCAAAGAAGTTGGGATTGACTTACATCGGCGACTGGGATCATATGAGATGCTGCCACGGCGGCCTTCGTTCGTTTGCTCTTGACGAGCGTCGGCAAGCCGCTGGGCAAAGGGCGATCGCTTGCGAAGAGCTGGGCCCTTCCAGTAAATAACGTAGACCGCAACGACGAGGACGAAGGAGATACAGAAGAGAATGGTGCTGGCGTATTCTAGGTTCTTTCCACTTGACTTTCCGATGTTCTGGAAGAATGGGAGAGCGGGAATGGTGAGAACACCAGCCAGGAAGTCTCGAGACCAACCGTTACCACCAGTGGCGGAAGCGGAGTAAGGGCCATAAGCGCAGATCATGTAATCGATCGTAGCCATGTAGATGGCATAGTTTGCGATACCGACGATGGCGACGAAGATCATGGAACCAATCCAGTGGATGGGAGGACCTTGAATAGTCCAAGCGAAGCCGATAAGGCCGATTGGCAAGCAAGGAGCTGTGTATAGAAGGAACCAAAGACGAGATTCGTACTGCGCACGCTCATCATTAGGCTTGGCCTTGCGTTCCTTGATGTTGCGCTTGATGGCAGGGATGAAGAGAAGCCATGCAATGACATAGCCAATACCGATAGGGATGAAGCTCAATCCGATCTCAACAGTGCCGAATCCCCACTGCTTATACACCAGGGCGAAAGACTGAATGAACATGAAGATGAGGGCATCGGAAAAGCCAGAGAGGAGAGAAAGAACGAGGACAATCGGCTCGGTAAGGAACATCTTGAAGGGGCGGACCCAGGTGACGAGGACTTCCTTGGCAGAGAAGCGGTCTCTGAATGGGACAAGCTCGTCTGGTCCCCAAATGTTTTGGCCCGTTTGCTGGCGGCGCTTCTTGGCAATGCGGTTCATCAGGATGGTGGTTCGAGTTTCGGGAACAGTGAAGCAGTGGACAAGCTGGACGAATCCACCCAAAATGAGCTGGACCCAGATGGACCATCTATCAACTAGTGTAAGTAGATGCTGAGAAATACAGGCATTGTACAATGGGCTACTCACCTCCAAGCAAGATACTTTTCCGTAAAGCCACCGACAATGGGACCCAAAACAGATCCACCAACAGAAGAGAATACGACATATGCGACTGCGTACTGCTGCTTATCGGCTTCCCACATATCGGCAATCATACCCAGGGTGACGGAGCCACCAGCTGAGGAGAGACCACCAAGGGCTCGGCCGACCATGATGGAGGCAAAGTTGGGAGCCAGCGCAACGGGAAGCTGCCAGACGTTGACCAGGAACAGAGAGAGCTGTAGGACCGGCCAGCGGCCAAACTCTTCCGACCAAGGCGCCCAAAGTTCACAGCCAAAGGCATAGAGGACCAAGAAGATCATGGCGCCACATCGAGCAGCTTGCTCGCTGACGTGGAATTCCTCTGCGATGCCGGGAATGGCGTTTGAGTAGAGAGAGGTATTGAAGTTCATTGATACTTGGACCCAGAAGATGACAGTCAGGATGTACCACTTCTTCCACTTGGGGAAACAGTAGCCGAGCTCCTCGTAGCAGTCATCTTCTGTGATTTCGTACTTGTCATATGTTCCAAGCTTCTCCAGCTTGTTATTGTTATCAGAAGGCAGATCAACATCTTCTGGCTTCTCAATGTTGTCACTGCTAGAGCCTTGACCTTGTGACCCGTTGGTTCTCAGCCTCTCGTTGGCAAGGTCCAAGTCATTTTGGTTGAGGACCTGAGGAGGGTCCTCTGAGAAGTGTGTGTGTGTGTGTTGACCCGACATGTTTGACGTATAACCGCAGCAAGTCTCCTTCTAGCTTGCTTAAAAAAATTGGAGTAGCTGACATGAGATACGGGGGAGATAGTCTGGGGAAGACGGTGAGGAGAAGGAAAAAGAGGCGGAGGATGGGGAAGAGGAGGGAAACAAAGGATTGGAGATTGGAGGGCACGCCTATTTAACTTTATCTGCGTTCAGTCCTCATGATGAGAACATTCGCCAGCAGGAATTATGGTTGGTGGTAGGCGGCGGAGGAAATAATGGGGATTTGAGGTCTCACCATGAAGCTACGAAAATAAGAATATCCACCCACACCGGGCCCCAGCACAATATGACGTCCATGCTGCCCCATCTGCCGGTCCCAAAGAAACCGTACCCTGGAAACTAGATCCGGCTGTCAAATCGTCTTCGGCCAAACCGACAGAACGAGACGGTGATGGATGTTGTCAATGCGGATTGACAAGAGTTACGGACGCGGATGTTGGCCATGTCCCGAGGGCTAGTGCTAAAGTCTGTCGAAGCCCTCGCAGGCCGTTCTCGGAATCCTCCCAAAGAGCATCCCTGTAAATGAGCATTGCAGCACGCGGGAAATACTAAACGCTATTTCCCCCTCGTCCTGTGATTCTGGGGGAGCGAGCTGGGGAATGCTCTCAGCACGCTTGCGGCTGCATGGGGCGGGTATCCCAAGCAACAAGGACGCTGTGAGACATTGCTCAGCCAGCGAGAACGGACGGTCCAGACTTTTGGAGTCTCTGCACGTTCTCGGCCATGCTCAAAGCAGAGACATGTAGGTAGCAGGATCCAGACAAAAAAAAAAAGCTGGCTTCCTCCTGTTATCGCATCTGTTTCTCTTGGTGAGGAGGTTCTAGACCGTGGTGCTCAGCCCGCAAGCATGATCGCGGGTTTGTTTTGATGCTCTTCCTGTGAGAAGACCATCACCATGGCATGACGGCCTCGACCATGCCAAGCTGCCCTGTTTTTCTCATTCTTTCTACTTCTTTCCCACCCGTTTCAGTCTCGGAACTTCCCTGTTTCTCCCAGCGCACGACCGTGTTAGTCCCAGGTCCCGTCCGTCACACCACAGTAAACCGCCAAGCAGGGCCTTCACGTCCATTCGGCAGCGGCGTCAGAGCCTCGCCGTGAGTGGTGGCGGCAGGGTCGGAAGACGGCACTTGACAAGGAGCTAGCAGGGGCAAGAATCGATCGGCCCGGGGGTTGCGCGCCACCAGTGGCAGGAAACGAGCAGGAAATGCCTGCACCCTCGATCGTGTAGATTAAATCTCTGGGCTTGTTTAGCACGTCCGGACGGAGCAGAAGCGTCGGATATTCCTGTCCGGCCGGTTGCCTGCGCTTCGAGGGTTGAGACAGGTTGCAAATCCTCCCACGCTTCTGTCCAACTGCTTACATCTTGTTCGCCCTTGCGTCCAGACGAGGCATTTACTCGCTGCCAGCTGCACCTTGTCGGGCCTCTTGAGCCAAGAATCAGCTCCATCACGAAAAATTTCTTTTCCCATGGGTCTTCGAAATGCTTCTGCCTGGTGCTGATCCCTCGTCGATGACGTCTTGGTGATGGACGCTGATGGACCCGTCCGAAGCCTTTGCGCGCCACGGCCAATCGACAGTCGGCGGAAAAGTGGGCAGCGAGTCGTTATGGAGCATCGTGGGGCGAGTCAATTGTCTTCAAAGTTGTCGAATCTTTTTCCCTTTCCTCTTTTGGGGGCTGTTGATTGTGTGTAAGTTGGGGATTCGGGGCATGCCTCGTACTGTACTCGTACAATACAGAGTGCCAGGTGCTCCATCATGGCGAATCTCGTGCAAGAGTCATGAAGGGGGCGGACAATACGGAGTATACGCACATGTAGCCCCCACGTACCCTCGCCTCAGCCTCAGGGCAATGTCCGCCTCGTCTCATTCTCCGAGTACAAGTCGCAACTTCAGTGGCACAAAGCTTCCATTCCTCGCGTAATCCTCGGTTCAGTAATCTGTCTCGATCGTCATCCTTGGATCTCGATATACACCAAAATCGCCCCCCGTGAAGGGCTTCATGATTCTCTCAGAAAAAAGACTGAACTGAGTCGTTGGCCACCACCCAACCCTCGCTTCGGAGCTCGAATATGTGGCCCGTTGTCTGACTTACCATTGCCGTTGCTGACCCAATCTTTGCTTCCCTTGCACTCGCCGATCAGTCAAGAGTCTCAGGCATTCACACTTGATTCACGGCATGCCCCCGGAAGAGCTGAATATGCCACATTTACGTCGAATGTCAATATTTAAAGATGCATATCCCTCCATGTCAATTGAGTACGATTCCTCATATCACACTGGCTTAACGTTGTACTGCAGTCGCCATATTGCTGGTCCTTGCAATCACAATCGACATTTTGGGAACCGCTCGTTTTCCAGAAGGGATCTGAAGTAATGCATATAGCATCTACTTTCCACTTTATTCTGGTATAAACCCATACTTTCTTTAGGTATCTATCCATTGGGCAATTATAAGGTGATATGTTGCTATGATTCTGACATTTATATTGGTTTAGGCATCAGATCCAATGTTGTAATTGAACATTTAATTTTTAAAGCGAGTAGTAATATAGTAATCCCTACTAGCTACAGTTTATTTAAGCCCATTCTTCGAGTGTGAATTCCATGAAACAGACGTTATAATCCTCTTCTCTGCTTCTTTTGCATATGTATCCATTGCGATGAACTGAATTGCAGGCTCAATGCTTATTCTGGATACGCCAATCTCAGATAGTTGAGATGCATTCAATCCGTCAGGTGACAACTTCATCGAAACGTTCAGTCGCCCATCGAATTCCTTCGCCATCGTTACAAATTCGCCGCGGCCAACTCCCCTCTGTGAGCCCCCCAAGACAATCACACTGGTAGCGCCGGCAGCGAGATATGCCTTTCCTCGAGCGAGAACCTCACTGAGCGGAACATCGTGAACAAGAACATCGCATCGGGCGTTGACCACAAAGTCCCTAACTCCTAGATTCTCGGCGACCTTCAAGGTCCTTCTAATTCGCTGCACGGCTTCTTGTTGGCTGTAAAACTTTTGAGTGTCTTTGTTAACATCCTCCAAGTTGACTCCATGGATACCACCTTGAATAAGCGCTTTCATAATATAACATCCTGACCTAATACTAGTTTATATAAGGTAAGTTCCTAAGGTAATAAGCTAAGGTTAATTAGTTTATATTAGTAAAAAGGATAAGAAGTAGCTTTAAGTAAGTATAATTATAAAGTAAATAAAATATAATAAAAATTTAGTTTATATTTAATTTTAATACTTTATTAATAACTATTTATTTTAAGTTATTTAAAAAGTATAAGGAATTAAATTTTATATATTTAGTTATTTCTTAAGAAATAATATAATATATTATTTTTATATATATTAAAATATTAATTAATTTTATTTTTATATTAAAATAATATATTTTAGTTATTTCTTTTTAAAAAAATAATATT